>SNQN01001534.1:63486-82253 GCA_008642245.1 Bassia scoparia | reverse complement strand
AGGCTTATTGTCGTGTTCTAGGGGCTGAGAAGTTGTGATAATACCAATGTTCCCTGCAATACCAAGAAGTCAGAAGCATTTTCAAATTTCAGTCCATGGTCTGATCTTACCCAGAGCAGCTCGTGAGAGAGCTGGTTCTACACCTGTTTTCACAACCAAAGTAGCCTCATCGACAAATGTTTTCATTCCTTTGAGTGAGGTCATTATCCACACAGCAGATAATACCCTGGAATCACAATCATTAATAGATATTACTACAAAACAGAATACGTTTCTATAGACCTTCATCCGACTTTGATACTCTCATTAGGACCACACAAATAAAATGTGTAAAGTTCGAAGGGTCTGCCTGGTAACTGATTATTGGAGCATTAGTAATTTAAATAATCATTATTCAAGAAAGATTTTAGGGTCTTATAAATAGAGATTTTGACCTGTTTCCTCTTTGACAAATTTTTAATAGACATAATCTATCTGCTTGCATACTTTGATGTTGGTGAAGTTCCCTAAGAAGCAAGTTACTTAGAGACATAAGTTTATTCCAGATAATAGAAAATTATGGGATCAACGAATCTTGCAATGGTCCAATGAAGTATTCTTACAGTTTGCTATTCCATTAAATTATTATCTGAGTGACATAGCTGCTTCCAAAAACGACAGTTTTATCTTGAGTGATTTGATCCGAATGTAATGTAACATCATGTCTCCTGGTGGTCATTCTATCATATAAGTTCAACGCTGTTTGTTTGAGTTGACTATGTTGACATAGGTTTGGCTTTGTTATATGGATGATGATATGATGAAAATATTATAGTGGATATATTATAATTTTAGTATAGTGACCCAAAATATTCTAGGTATAATTTGCACTAGGAGTATATTTAGGGTTGGGAATATAATCCATATTTATAGAAATCATATCACATAAGATCTATAGATATCATAACATATCACGGGAGTATAATTTAAGCAGAAATTATTATCATTGAGGACATCTATAGATGAGACAGTCTATATTATATTACAAAAATATTATATAGAAGATTTGTAATATTATATAAATAATTATAAACATTTATTATCTATAAGTACGATCATGGAGTGACAATGTCATCAAAAAGAAAATGATTTGACGTCCGTCTTCCACGACGATAAATCGGGTGGTAACACTTTTACCGACGATTTTTCGTCGGTGACGTCGGTCGGATTTCCTTTCGGTGTGAATCTTTTTACGACGATTTGCGGTCGGTGAGTCATACGACCGCATTACCGTACGGATTATACTACCTCAAAAATGGAGGGAAGGGGACGTTATAAAACGCCGATATCGGTCGGTAACCGACCGATTTGCGTCGGTCGCGTAATCCGAGTATGCGGTCGGTAAAGCGTCTTTTATTTGTGTTACCATTTACCCGACCGATTGTCGTCGGTAAATGGTTAACAACAATAAAAAAAACAGAAACCAGCTTGCAAATGCTGGTTTCTGACACTAAATAGCAACATTTTATTAAAAATATTTCACACCAAATACAGTTCCATATAAATACAATTATGTTAATTGTACAATTAATAAACATAGCATATAAATACAAGGCATATAGTGTATAATACACACAGATAATCAATTAAGTGCTTAAACTGAGTTGCTTAACTGTCATATTACAGCTGATCACCAAAGCATTGTCATGCCATTATTGCTTCTCACCCCATTCTTTTCTCAAGTCTTGCAGCTTTTCATCACTCTCCATCATAACTTCCTGTCATTCAGAAAATTGAGGCAAAAGATCGTAAAAAGAATTTAGAATTATGATGAAACACATTACACGGTATAATTAATGATATTTACAACCGGTATAAAGAATCAAACAACACCTAAGGAATTTGGATAGCATATATTCATTTGAAAAGTTAGCCTTAACGAAGTATATTTTTTTTCATAGAATTTATGACATGGGATTAATTCTTCAATAAAATAACATGGGAAATGTTATCTAATTACAATGTAAACATTATTCAGTGGAGTTCAACCGATTAAATGGAGGTGGAGAAAATATATACCAAGAAAAGTCCGACAGAATCAATCTAATTCAATGATAAAAAGAAAATTAGACAAGATTAAGTAGAAAAAGTAAGCAAAGTGTAATAATAACTAGCTAGAAAAATATCTATCAGGTGCTAGGACAAGGTATGAACCTGCAGATTTTCAGCTTAAACATGTCATTCCAATGGGAAGAGGAAGGTGATGGTAGATATAGCCGCATTCAAGAACTGAAAGCAATAGCCTGTGAATACATGACAAAAAAAGTTGGGAATTTTTTTACTCTCTAATGATATATTGTAGTTCCTACAACAGGATTATAAAATAAAACAGTTTCTTTGTAGTATAATGCAGACAGTAAACAGTCAATACAGCAGCTAGTCCGATCATTTTTGAATGGAACCCTTCAATCTTGATCTAAGTATAGTGACTCTGGGCACACAATCTCAGGCATCCTCGAATAGTGAATGAAACTTCAATGTAATTAAAATAGCCTTAGAAAAGCATGTAAACATAAAAGGAAATCCATAACAATCACTTCAGAACAAGTATTTTCATACAGAGGCAGTAGCTTTTCAATTTTACAAGCTTTGATACGATAATTTATTATAGATAAACTAGAAATCATGAAGAAGGGCATATCATCGCACTTTATTATCTAAACAGTAAGTATCTAAATAAGAAGCACAACAAAAATTTAACGTCTATGCATATTGAGGAAGAAATAAATGCGTGCTATAACTAGCTAAGATTGGTTTAAGTCTTTGGGACTTTAGGAGGTGGTACTCCAAACTGGTAACACCCCGTCACAACTGCGCTCATGGATCCTTATGCTTCCTCAAGAATTATTGAGGAAGATTAAATTCACGAAAAGTATGAATCACTGCTAGTTTTGGGCTTTGGATTAAGATGGACCACATTAAAAAGAGTCATATATGTTGTGCTGGTTTTGTGCAAAATGATGCTGCAATTTTTTTTTTAAAGTTATAATAAAGTGCCTCCCATTAAAGCAATGTGTGTGGTACTGAATTATTAATAACTGACCTTCCTGGAGTCAGATTCTTTAAAACATAGGGTATTGTTGTTGTTGGGTTGATATTTGATGCATCCAACCATGACCAGTTGTAGCGAAAGACCTTTCATGACAGTCAACTAATTGTCTGGTATATTGCACTGACAGATGGAAAACAGCATTAGGCTCTTTGTGATTTGCTGCTTTGGTCCTCTAAAGAGATAACCAGCCACAGCATATACCTCCCAAATCTAAGTATCCAAATAACAATACAGCTTGCCCAGTTTTCAAAAAGAAGGCGTCACGTTGCCTCGCTGATCTAAGTCTGAGGACAATATGAGCCTGACAAGCTAGTAGAGTAAGGAAGACATATAGGTTACAGGGACAAAAAACAAGAATTCTCGAAAGTCTCAAGGTGGGAGGAAGAAGCAGGGAAAAAATTACTGGAATTTTTGTAACAGCATAATTCACTCTTCCATCCTAATTATCGAACATAAGTTCATTTGGCTGTCAAAAAATAAAATATAATATCAAAGTACAATCCATTTAATGGTTTTAGACTACAGAATTCTCCCCAAACTGAAAAACAAGGAAATAGTTGACAACATAATTTTTTAAATGTATACCAAACACAAGAGAAAAGCAGTCAAGCTAAACAACGCCATTGGAAAACAATGAAAAGCCAGTAGAAACTTACAGGTCAATTTTTTAAAAAAATACCTAAGGAACGCGCAATAAAGTGCGGGTTGAATAAAAACTAACGCTTCTTCCAGATTTCAACCAACCCTGCAGACGAATATCACCATCAGGCTTAGCTCTTGAACCTTCTTCAGCTGGAAATTTAATAATAGATTTTTTAAGAAATCTACATTTTCATATCAAACATAAAAGTCTTGCAGGAAATAAAGATTCAAAGTGCAAACTGTACAGCCTTGTGAGCAAGGTGGGGTGATACTGATAGCTACTAAGGCTACTAGCTATTAAAAAAAATACGTTGAGAAAGGGAGGGGGTTCAACTTTGGACGAGTAAAAAGGGGCCCACTTTTAAAAACCTGTCAAATTTTTAATGCAAATTAGAAACTTTTTGCGAACAAAGAATAATTAATAGAAAATTCGACTTTGGAACAGAATAACACAGAAGGGAAAAGAAGAAAGACAATAGGCGAACATAAGTTAGTATCTCTCAATGATGGCAAAAAAAGAATTCAGTCATACTTGAGATGAAAGTGGTGCTCTAATTTTATAAACATGGTCACTAGTCATGGACACAAACAGATTCCAAGACCATATACTAAAGAGGAGTGTCACCAACACCAACAATTTTCATCTCCTTATTATAATCCATGTTTGCACTTTCACCTAAGAACAGTAATTACTCATATTCCATTTTATATACTCACTAAAAGCAATCCTATACTCACTAAGCAACAGTTTACTTCACTACCAACAATCAATATACTCATTTTATTCAAACAGGCACTAGTTTTAAGAATTATTCATTATACCTACTTTTATCATCCTGCAAACAGTACCAATAATTCATTGAACAAAATCAAAATTTCCTGAACTTGGAACATTAAACAAAAGCTATATGGGGATACAACTACAAGCAACAGATCAGGTTTTTTTTTTTCATAATAGCTTACTATTTAATAATATACTTCATTAATTAGAGCAGAAAATTAGTTAATTAAACAAATTGATAAAATTAGAGCAGGGTAAATATAAGCAAGATAAAACACACTAATAGAACTATTTATTAACAAAACAACTAATACAACATAATTAACAAAATAAAAACCAACAAAAAAAAATTACAAAGTGCAAGGTTAATTGGGAAGCAGTGGCCGGCGGTGGAGCAGAGGTGGCGGCGTGGAGCAGCAGTGGCGGAGGTGGTTGCGGCGTTTTCTGGGCTCCGAGAAATGGGTGGCCGGCGACGAACGAGAGAGAAAGAGAAAGAGAGAGAAACAGTGTGGCGAGGAGCGAGAGAGGAGAGAAGAGGCAGTGAGAGGAGCGGCGCGCAGAGAGGAGTCGGAGAGAAAGACGCCGGTGGCCGGTACGCTTTCTTCGTCGGTGCGTGAGAGTGAGGGAGGGTTTGGTGAGTGAGAGGAGGGTTTGAGAGTGAGAGGTACGGTTTGGTGTTTGATAAGAAAAAATTGAAAGGTTCACGGGTTAACTATTAGCAGTCAGGTAGATTTTTTTTAAAAAAAAATTGATTTTTACCGACCGAATTTCGGCGGTACTACCGACCGAAATCCAAATCCGTCGGTGGACGACGAAAATTCGGGTCGTAAAATCATTTTTAACGAGAGCCATAAGCATAGAATCAGCAGGCAGGCTTGATTTTATTAAAAAATATATCTATATTACGACGACAATTCGGTCGGTACACGCCGATTTGGATTTCGGTCGGTGGTACGTTGACCGAAGTCTCGGTCGGTACTGGCGAATATTGTGGTCGAGTTGAAGCTGAGAGTTTACGACAGATAAACGGTCGGTTATCCGACCGATTTATTTTCGGTCCGGTAATACCGACGTTAGTGGGTCGGTTAAAATTTCACCGATGAAGGCGGTGGGCAATAGTTCGGTATTACGACAAATAATGGTCGGTGCGGTCGGTGGGGCCGAAATCTATTTTCTTGTTGTGTCCAGTTGATCCGCTTGTTTATAGTATATATATAGATAAGAACGTATATACGAAAATATGTTTTCGTATACACTAACTCGAAAGCGTATATATGCTTTGGTTTTCTGTTTTGCTTGTGTGACCATGGCATGTGAGTATTGTATATATGCTTTTGGTTTTTTTTTATCTATCCTGTATTCTGTATTTGCAATCTGTATTTTTTGATCTAATGTATCCAATTAACCTTTATTCACTTTTCGGATTAATTTGGAGATCAAAATTAATCTTCTAGAATATCCGATCATTCCAAATTTTCTGGAAATATCTAAGATTTTTGAATTTTATTTATTTTGAAATTATTTCGCAAACTTATAAAATAGTAGAAAATCATAGAAAATCAGAAAATATTTTAAAATACTAAAGAAATTCGAAAAAAATGAGAGGATAAGTTGAGAATGAAAATTTTACAAAATATTTTAGAAATATTCTAAAATCGTTTTATTAAGAAAAATGCCTAAAGATAGAAAAAATTGATTAAAATTACTATTCTCGCTATATTGGCTCTCAACATATTATTTCCAAACCAACTATAATTCGACTTTGTGCAAAGGGGGGGGTATTATGGGTTTATTAGGATTTTTGTCGCGACTTCCAGAATCAAATCTATTTTCGAAATGTTGTATTTTTCTTTATGGCTATTCAATTTGCGAGACATTATTTCGAGTGTCTAAACAACGACATATGATATCATAGATGATATGCTAGTACGCTAAACTACTCTAGGCTACTAAGCAAAGTGCGGCTAAGGAAAGCTAAATGCTAAGCAAAGATATTGGTTGTTTGATTGTGTGTTTGTTCATCTTTTATCTGCTTCGACTTCATCTATTTATAAGGCTCAATGGTAGAGATCATGGGGGTTAACAGGGTAATCCTTTTGATGGTTTTCTTGGCATTCTTTCTAACATTTGAATCGAAGTGCTTCATCCAAGTCTCTCTTCTGCTTGATGTAATGGGCTCTCGTTGGGCCATTTTTCCAACGTGGGCCACTTCTACATAATTCCTTCTAACGCTATGTTCTATATGGACTGGAATCAAGCAAGAAGCGCAGTATTGTTAATGCCAGTCGCCTTTGATTTATTAGTACCTTGCTGTTGTCGCCCATTAAGTCACTTAGTCAATCTCATGTTTGTTTTCTATCATTCTATGGCCAACAAATGCAAAATGAGTATTTATTTATAATACCTTGCATCATAAGCGTTTTAGGAACTAGCAGGAAGTGTTGCGAAGCCAGAATATTATTAGCACTAAAAATGAAGCAGACGCCAAAGATTGGTGACCAACATGTCACAGTTCGCAAGTGAATGCTGATATTTTGGAGGATCCTGCAACAAATCTATCTTGTCATTCTTCTACCTTTCATTTTGACAAGTGGGGAATGGAGTGGGTTTGCCGTTCCCTGTAATGGGTAAGAAATTCTTATTCTCGCTATGGATTATTTCACCAAATTGGGTTGCAGAAAGGCTCTAAACATGTCACAAAAAGTGGGGTTGTCAATTCAGCAATTCATTTGGAAGAAATATTATCATAAGGTTCAACGTGCTAATGGGGCGTTGAAATTTGACAATGGAAGACAATTTTTAGACAACCGAAAGGAATGGGAGCAATTTGGGTATACAACAGGTTACTATTCTCAACCGCGCAAGCAATGGACAAGCTAAGGATGCAAACAAAGTAATAATTGAAGGATCAAAACAAGCTTGAGGCAAAAAGATATAGGATCGATGAGTTGCCAAGCATCTTGGTCGACCAGAACAACGGTGAAGGAATAACTGGATTACATGTTTTCTCCTTTGTGTATGGAAGTGAAGCACTGATCTTACGTAGAAGAGGGTATCCTATCTCCAAGATTAACTATTATGACATCAATGTCAAGAGAAAACGAAGCGACAAAATTTGAATTTCACGGAAACCAAGGGAGAAACATTCACGCACCTACTGAAACTATTGCTACAAGAAAAATCATAAAGTTATTTCACGCATGGTGCGGCCACACCGCTTTAAATGAAGGCGACGGGTCTTGGGCTGGAGTCCTCGGCTTAGACTTGCGCATAGAGAAAGCTCACGCCAACTAAAAGGCTAATAAGATCACAGAAAGAAGTGAACCAGGAACCTATCTTTAAGACTAGATGGCAATGTTCTCGTAGGCCTTGGAATATCGACACCTTCGCAAATAATCATGTTGTGCACATGGGTCATCACGCCTATATAGTTAAAGTATTTCATGAAGTATTTTCAAAGTTTTTTTTTAAGGTTTTGGTAAAGCTTTAACTTAGCATGATATCATGGGGGACATCTAGTATGTGTATTTGTGGTGCTAGTGAGTGTGGCAGTGGCAATCACATCATTGTAAATAAAGAAGTTACAGAATGAAAGACGCTTTTATGGACAAATTTTCCAATTTTATTATCATAGAAAGTAGATTACTTACTACGGCGATAAGAGCCTATAAAATTGAATTGAGATCATGAAAATGAGATAACTGAGCAGCATGAAATAAGATACTGCCACTGGTTATAAGTATGCTCTTTTTGTTGTTGAGACACCTGAGCAATGGGAGACTTTTCTTTGGCCACGAGAAGGACTCTTCCTATGAAGGTTTCTGGTTTTGACTTGGCGCATATGAGGACTTTGGGGAACTCGGCTTGGAAGTTGATGAACAGCAGTCAAGTTTCATAATCCGCATTTGGACGATCCTTAGTACAGCCAGCTTGTCGGCTTCTTTCTTGGACTTTCTTGCTGAGCCTTTTGCTTCACTCATCGAGACGTACACTTAACCACTCAGCATCGGTTCCTCTTTCATTCTTCCCGACCACGTCATCAACAGGCCTGTAAAGCCAATTTCTTTATAATACAAGGTGGGGCCAGCGTGGTTCTAGGCGAGTTGGTCCTGCACGGCTTCTTAAATCTCTTCATCCTGATTGGGGACAAAGAGCGTAGAATCTCACGTTGGTGCAGGATCTTCAAAGCTCTCATCACAAGCTTTTTTCACTAATTGATAACATAAAATGATAATCATGGTTTGCTTCCATTCTCCACCGATTGATTGGCTGTGCATCTTCAGCGAAGCCTCTATGTAGTCTCACTTATGAGCATCACAAATTACCCTCTTCAGCTTAGAAATTTTCTTCTCATGATAGTCGCAGTTCGAGGCATCTTGAAGCTTTGGCTCGAGCTTCATGTTTTTGGGGTTAGTCAATTTTTATTGAGGTTTTAAACTTTTCCTGTGATGTTTTTTGCTGTCTCGGTTTGGGTGAGCACTTTTTCAACGTTGAACTCTTGAATCATAAGCCTATCAATTGAGAAAGTGGTATGGGTCTATCAAGGTGTAGCCTCCTATTTAGCCGCTTCAGACGCAGAACTGAAAGTAACAACTAGTAAGTTGGGTTTTGGCCACGCAAGGTGTTCTTAAGTAATTCGAGGCCTGGGCGAACATCGAATATGGCCTCCTTACAATCATAAAATTTAAAAAGCTACAAATACACATTACTAACAGACGCCAGGACATTAGATAAGAATCAAATAAATCATTTTCTAAAAGTGGTATAACTTTTGGAATTTATGTAACATCAATGCGTCAATTGTTTATAATGTTTAATGTTTATATTCAATTTATTTTGATACTTTGCAAGGCTTCCTTGAATTGTTGTTTTGGACAAAGTGAAGCAATTACGATTCACGTTAAGCTTTTAGTGTCTTACTCTATTATCTTATTTATTCAGTCAGAATAGAGCTGGTGGAAAATTTAAATTCCAAGTGAGTATCTCAAAGGAAAAGTTTTTGAAGGAAAAAGTAAATGATGGCTTAACAAAAGTGAAGTATTTCTGGTGCTTCAGAAGATATTTGTTTATTGGAAAGTAAGATGCCCTTGTTTTAAATTATGCTGTTATCAGTGCTATAGGTAATATCGTGTATAGGTATTACAGTTTTTAAAATATTTAGTTTCTTTACATTTGTACTTGGAGTTTGAAGCCTGCAGTTTTTTACTAGTGTAAATAGGCTGATATGTTGATGTAATGAAGTTCATATGAGGTAGAGTTCTTGAATAATACTGTTAGTTGAGGATATTTTTGGTTCTCATGCTGGTATTTGATAGTTCTTTGAAACAACCATTTAGTATTGAAATTTTGTAATTCTGTGTTTACATCAGCTGTTCTTGGCTTGAACAGCTAGGATAAATTGATTCTAGCACTGTTTTAATGATCAAAATGTATTAGTATTGTTATGTTTTTTTCTTTATAGGTATTGAAGTTTAGGTTGTTGGTATTAAATCAATGGTGATCTTAAATTCTCACATATTTGTCGTAAAATGTGTCGCAATATTAGGCATTTTGCAATTGCTGCTACTAGTGTGTAGTGCTTATCAGGTGAAGTATTGAAGTCTCATTATTAATTTTTATGTTTTCTTGGTTTGTTCATGATTTTAGCTCATACGAGAATTTCTGATGTTTAGCTAGGATACATTTGGTAAGGTTTTAATGGCCATGGTAATTGATCATGGCGAAATGAGCAAGAAATAACTTTCGTTAAACGTTAATATTTTTGTCTGAATTATGAGCAACATGATTTTATCATACAAGAGTGTTTTTTTCAAAATAATAATAATATAATAATAATAATAATATATTATTATTATATTATTATTGTTTTGTTGTTGTTTTGTTGTGTTTGTTTTATTTTCGTTATTGTTATGTTATATTATTATTATATTATTATTTATATTATTATTCTTTTTGTTATTATTATTTTATTATTATTATTAATTATTATATTATTATTATTATATTATTTTATTATTTTATTTAGAAATGATTTCTTTTTTCTTCATTGTATTTGTGTTTATGCATGATGCACGTCTCTCTTGCAAACCATCCTAGGGAAATGGTTATATATACTGTGTAGAGTTTGTGCTGTCCGACTTGTATCAGAAAATTAATCTCATTGTTAGGTCTTTGAGAAATCAGACAAATAAGGATGCTGTTGAGTTGTCAGGAAATAGTCAACGGTATGTGTTTGGTTACTTGCAATGCTTCCTTTCTTTTTCTCAAGGACCCTGAAAAAGTTTTGTTTGATTGTATTAATTATCATGATCACTGTCACGAAGATCATTAAGAGATTACACTTTAGAACTGTTTATATTTGTGAATTTCTCTTTCTTGTGTTCTTAGAGAGGGGCTGAGTAAATAGTGGAAAAGCTTTTAAAATAGCATTAAAAAAATTCCTTATAAATATAGCTATTCCGTTATTCTGTTGGGTTTAGCAGAAACCTTTTTCTGTTTTAGATCAGATTTTGATGTTATAAAGATTCAATGAAAAGGCACTATTTTGATTCTCTATTTTTTTAAATAAAGAAATTAATAGAGAAAATACCAAATTAAAAATTCAGTTTTATTATAAAAATTTATATAAAATCTGACAATGGACAATATAATACGGCTTCCCTGCAAATTTCCATCATTATGCACTAAGGCCGACAAGGTATTCTTTTTTCCCCTTTGGTTTATTTTACTATAATTGTTTTATCTATTGTTTATTTTATGAAAATTTTCACATATAACACTTTTTTTTAATATTAAAGTATTTTTATCAATACATTTACATTTAATAATTCAAATAAATGTTGATTCTTTTATATAAGTTTCATGTGTTGTGCACAATTAAAATTATTAATTATGCTAGTGATAATATATATATAAAACATTATATTTTGTTGTTTAATGCTTAAGTTCATTAGTTTGTCTTGACTATCATTGATTATTATATTGTGTTCATTAATTTTATTCTCCGTACTAAATAACCTAATATGGTATTGTAAATTTGTATAAATTGTTAATTTGCATATACACTAATTGCTATTTTGTTTTTCGCATATGCATTAATTTGATTTTTTTTAAGGAAGAAAATTTTTAGATAAGTTAATTTTTAAAATTGTTTTTATTAAAATTTCTATGATTTTACAGAAAAATCAAAAATTGAAACAAATGCAAATTTTTAATAATATCTTATTTTTGATAAATTTTAACATAATAATTTTATCAAAATTAAAAGTAAATAATGCTGGTTAATTATAGTCCATATCATGATTTTGTAGTTGCTCAAATCTATATGTTTAAAATAGCATATTAATTATTCTCACAAATTGGAATATACACTATATAAGTACTAATATTAACAACAAAGTTAAAATAATATTTTCAAAAAATTTTTTATTCAATTTTCCTTCTTCTTTGAATTATATCTATCAATACTTATCTCAATGATAATATTAAAATAAAGTTAAATACAATTCCACCCGGCAAGGGCACGTGCTAAATACTAGTAGAATTTAAACCCAAAATATATTTCCTAAAACCCTCTTTTTTTTCGCTCACGTGTCCACCAAAACCCTTATCATCTCCTGTGCACTTTGAACTCTCATTCGCACATTTCTCTTCCTCATACATTCTCCCTCAAGACAAGGTTTATGTAACAATGCTTTTAGTTTGCACACATATAGAATTCCATAAAGTTTTATGTGGTTTTGACAAATGCTTTTACTTGCCACCATACAAAATAGTCCATAAGTTTGATGTGAAGATCACATTGCTTTTAGCTTGCACGCTACTAAATAGTTTTCAGTTTTATAGTTTCAAGAAACAATATTCACCTACATTGACATTACTTCTTGGTACATATTTAAAAGTACATTATTTGTTCGAAGTTCTCTGGAATCAATTACTAGAATTGGGTTCATGAAAAGAATTGTTCAAATAATGCAACTTATAAATTGGAACACAATGTCAATTGAAATTAAGGCAAGAACACAAAAGTAGGGCAAATAGACTATTCGTGAAATGATCAAAACCAATTACATGAAATTCCAGAACAATTACATTCAATACTTCATTATCAAGATAACCTAACAACTAAAGCAAAGAGAAATCAACTTCATCACTTTCTTGATATCTTTGGACAAAGCTTCAACTCATGCTTTAACTCACAAAGACGACAAATTGGGGTTACTCATATACACAACATATCTCAATATACCCAATCAGTAACCACAACCACCACTACGACATTTATAGTAGGGCTCTGAGGATTCGATCAGTCTGAGAGAAGCGAACCTTTGGGGGTTGACAATCACAAAATTTTCATCATAACCTAGTTGAAGGAACTCATGGTTGTAACACTGACTGAGCATTACATTTTCTGAACAGTAGACACTCGTGTGAAGAAGGATAAGGAAGGAAGTGATTAATGTAAATTTTGAAATATTGAAGGAGGATTAAATTAAAGAGGGAAATGAATTTAGGTTTTAATTCATTAACTATAGGGTAGTTAGTAAGTTTAAATTTCACAAATGAGGTTTAAACAAAACTAGAGTTAGGATTAAGTGGCAACTTAGCCCATCTAAATTGGCCCATGTATGGAATTCCAAAACTTGAAGTCCAGGTGTAGATTTTAAAATTAGTAAGCCACCATAGTAGATTTGGCAAAACTCCGAGGTCCACGATAAATTCTCCTAAAACATTAGGATTTATTTGACATTAGTTTAATAGTAATTTTTTAAAGACACAGTATGATATAATAGATAATTTTTTTTATATTTAATATCTTTTTTTTTAGTTGTTCAGTTTTCTTTTTGGCGTTTTTCAAATAGAATGTTCCAAACCATCTAAAAATTAATTTTTTTACCTTTTATATACTTTATTTACTCTCAACATTAATGAATGACTCATTTCTAAAGTCACATTTCATTATTTACCCAATTTATTCACCCCAAAATTACTATTTCCCATAAATTTCATTCAATATTTACTTTTACTAACTTATTCACTTTTTAGCCAACTTACTCACTATTTTAATTCAACCTACAATCAACTTTAAAAACGTTCCAAAATAAGTATGGACATTAAAAAAAACGGTAGGGAGTATAATTTATTGTATTTTCATGATGTCATGATCTTTTTGGTTTGGTTTTTTTTAATGAGAAGCCGCACGTGGTGCAATTGATGATATCCAGTCGTTTTTTCTTTATTAGTATTTAATAGTAATATTAATGGAATTGATTATTATCATATAAAACACATATTGTAGAATTTACCCTGTTGACACGGTTTTTAGAGTTGATGAGTTAATAAATATTTGAGTAAGTAGGTAAATGCGAGTGAATGAAAAGTTTGGAAACAAGTAATTTGTGGTAAATAATTTGGTAAACTAATAGAAGGTGACTAAAAAGAGTATTTATTAATGTAGAGTAAAAAAATAGGTAAAAATTTATTTTAGATTAATTTGGATAATTTTTGGAAAATCCCAAAATAGAACTGAATAATTTTTTTAAACAAAAACAGAGGGTAGTAATTAGAAAATAACTATTCATGCTTGTGAAGAACAACTAAACAAAATTGAAAGACAATCATTAATGCCTTTTGTACAAAAATTGAAATATTATAAGTATGCTGATTTTTATTTGTTAATTTTTAGTTATTTCTTTAAAAAATTTATTTCATAATTATTCCATATAGACTCATGAAAAGAGCTAAATTTTTTCATCTGAATGATGCTATGTGCGCACTTCTGATTTTGTTTAGTATAAATTAATAAGATATGCATATGGATAGTAATGTGGCACTTCTGATTTTTGTTTTAGTATAAAGTAATAGATATGCATATGGATAGTATATAAAAAGCTGTCGGTGATTCTGTACTGTTATGGACAACAGACCTAAAGGGCGTAAAATCTGCATTTTCCTATCTAAACTTATATCCTGTTACTAGGCTTTGCAATCTGTGCATGCTGCTGATGCTGAATTCTTTGGTGTTTCATTTTTTGAACTAATTTTTTTTCATATAATCTTATAATCCAGCCAATTGCCAGAACCAGTTTACAAATTTCCAATGTTCGCAAGGACCTTAAATCCAAGYACGTTTCTAGTACCATTTCTGGCAGAAGAGTGAAGGTGGCCACTTCTATTGCAAAATCTTTGAAGCCTGCTGGTTTCTATGAAGAAGTTACAGAAGGAAAAAATCCAGCACATGGCAGTGACAATATTAAACCACAGAGTCCACAGTCTTCAGAGATCACTGCTTCTAAAAAATCTGGTCGTAGAAAATCATACACATCTTCGCTAATATCAAGATCTAAGGTCTACCCCGTTCATTGTTGATAATTGAACCTAGATTGATCATTGATGCATAATCTAATAGAATTATGGATGTATTGTGCAGTTACTAGAATATCAAGATGAAGTAGGCGAACAAGAACAGTTGCCCAACATTGATGATGAGAGTAATCCACTTGAAGTTGCAGAATATGTTGATGACATCTATGAATATTATTGGGTTATGGAGGTGATTATCATAAATTTTATTTCGTTTCATCAGCTGATGATTTTTTATTTTGTTTACATTTTCTGCTTTTAGAATGTGCAAAGCAGCTAGAGCAGTAGGTTTATCTGAGCGCATCATGGCTTTTCACCAGAGAATTTCAATTGCTTGACTTTCCTGTTTATTGCGTGATATCTATAAAATAATTATGGTTAATCACCCAAGCATGGTAACTTGTTAGCGTGCCTTTTGCTGTGTCAGTTGTATTCTGGGCCACGTCACCTTTCTTCAGAGTTCTTTGAAGCATGCTGATACCCTATGGATTTTAACTTTAGCCATGCAGGAAAGTATCTGTTTGCATTAAAATCCTTGAGTTCATTATTGCATCTCTCCTTCATCAGCAATGGAAGGCCTTCGAGTCATGCAATATCAGCAAATTAATTGCTGACCATTAGCAGGTGTAACTGCATTTTCTCTGGTTTCTCTAATAACATTGAAATTCTATGAAGGCTATGCAACTGGTAGGAACTCTACAAACTATGCCTTTGGGAGTTGATGGTTCTGTCTTAGCATATGGTTATAGGATGACTTGCCCTGCAATGATATTCCAAGAGAAGATAAACTAACTGTTCATCACTTTTTTWGCCAAATTATTGATTTCCTGTTTACTAAGGYCAATGTTTAGGATGTGAAGGTATGTATTGGACAAAATGGAAGATAAATTTTGGGTATTGGTGGATCTGAAGTGGCATGKTTGTAGCCTTGATGTAAACCTTATTTTGTTTGATAGGAATTTGAGTTCATCATTTACTGCAGGCACAGGGTAACCCTCTGCAAGATTATATGGTGATTCAAACAGATGCTACACCACGAATGKGAGGCATTTTGATTAATTGGCTTGTAGAGGTAGGTGGCTAATTGTTGTTTAATCAATTTTAGGCAARTTCACACTCTTGTTTCTTACCTCATTTTTATACGTACGTTTGTTCTGAACTTGACCAACTGATTGCTTCCATTGGTCCATCTATAGGTACATCTRAAGTTTGATTTGATGCCAGAAACACTCTACCTCTCAGRGGCGTTGCTGGATAGATATCTCTCATTGGTTAAAATAAAAAAAAATGAATTTCAGTTGGTTGGTCTTGTCTCTCTCTTGCTTGCATCAAAGTATGAGGACTTCTGGCATCCAAGGGTAGTTATCTGTTCCTTTTTGATGTATCCTGAGTATCTTTTGTGTCAGWTGCTTTCTGATATTGTCCATCTTACGACCTAGGTCAAAGAGTTGATTAGCATCTCAGCAGAAACATACACCCGAAACCAGATGCTTGATATGGTATGGTCCTTCGATTCGGTTGATTAATTCTCCAATATGATATTTAGCAAGTAATATACGATGTACGATGTTTAGAAATTAATTCAGCTGTTGATGCCCATAGTTTGATTTTATAATTATTGCAGTTGATTTTGGAAACTATGCACTCCATTTGCTTTAGTATTTACACTAATTGCTTTTGGCGCTTTAGATTGTTTCATTATCTAAATAGTGTAATTATTGTCTTAGTATATACTAAGTATCTTTGGGTGTTCTTGTGTAGCATCTTGAGATTGGTAATTGACTTTTGTACAGGAGAAGAGCATTTTAAAGAAGCTGAAATTTCGGTTGAATCTGCCTACAGCTTATGTCTTTATGCTAAGGTTCCTCAAGGCTTCTCAGTCGGGCAAAAGGGTCTGTTGCCTTTTTTTAAAATGCATATATCTATAAGGACTTTTGGTTTTGTTTCACTAGCAATTTCTAACTTAACCTTTCTTGGCTTCTAGCTGGAACATCTCGCTTTCTACCTCATTGAGTTGTGCTTGGTTGATTATGAAGCCTTGAGGTTCAGGCCATCATTGTTATGTGCTTCAGCTGTATATGTTGCCCGTTGTACCCTGAATAAGGTTCCAGCATGGACTTCGTTGCTTGGAAAGCATACACGCTATGAGGAACTTRATATTAGGCATGTTTTCACAGTTGATATTTGCTTCTAAACACTTGTTATTGCCATGTTTTCTCTGCTCTACAATCTTCCTGGTATTATTTTCCCTGTATTAATATGGTGGCGACTTTGTAGATATGCTAACGATCTATMTTTTGCAGAGATTGTGCAGAGACAATCCTGCGAATCCAGAAGGCTGCAAGTACAGGTCTCTTGAAGGTCACTTATGACAAGTATCTGCAATCCGAATTTGGCGGTGTTGCAGCTGTTAGACCTTTGGACAGTCTTCCTAGTCTTTGAAGCTCTTCCAAAGGAACCACACCTCCTGTACTTTTTTTAAAAAGGCGGTGTAGGGTTCACTTTAGATTGGGCTGCATCACAATATGTTTGGATAGCAAAGGAAGATGGAAATGAAGTGGAGGGAGAGAGGACTGGGAGGGGAAAAACTGAGGTGAAAGGTGAAGTCTAATCTATTTCTTCTTCAAATATCTTCAAATGCAGAGAGACAAAGATTTATAAAATAGTGAGAGAAAATTGATCCATCGCTCTCCGTCCCCTTCCCAAAATCTTTCCCACACAAGAGAAATTGTTTCCTTCTCCTTTTCTTCCTTTCGTTTCCTTCCATTTTTTTCTTACCCAAACATAGTGTTAAGGTTTATCACTCATTTCAGTTATGTTATATACACCTTAACATAGGAGGCATATTCATACGAGGTGTTGTGTAGTAGATTGTTTGTACGTAGTCCTATGTAACTTAGTGTAGYCTTTGTGATCTTTTGCCTATGTATAAGTCCCGTTGAGTGAATTAGTCAAAATGTCAAATACTTGGGTTTTACACATATTAGACTTCTCTATATATTTCAAATTTGTTAATGGTGTGGTATGGGTTAGGGCAACTTTAAATGATGGTATTTAGTCCATCAACTATATCAAACTTAATTGGTCGAATTACCTAATAAGGATATTTGTTTGCTCTCATAGTSTTGAGCCTATACCTGTTAAACAAGTTAGGTCATGTTATATCAATYGAATTCTTATTTATACTCTAGAACTTTTGGTTTAGGTTCACACAATTAGTTATGATTACATTCACTATCAATTTTATATGATTTAAATGTAAAACTTTATTGGTTTCAAAAAAGTTACAACAATTTCCTAAAATAAAATTTTAATTACAAATAAGTTTTTTTTTTTTTCCTTTTTTTTGGTATGTTTTAACTTATGAATTGTTTATTTTACCCTTACTAAAATAATTGAAATATAATTAAACTACCCTTAGTACGTTAGTAACATTATTATTCATTAAACTGAATAAAAAACTTAAACAATTAATTATCTCTACCAAAGAGCACCATACCAACACTAGCAACACCACCTGACCACCACACTAACAACACAACCAATAGAACCCCAAGTCCCCAACACTCGATGACAACCCCAATTGAAACCCCACAAACCCCCACGACTACCCCTTCCCCTCATTACTTGATGACTACCTTGACAACTCCAACAATGGATATTTGCCCTTAATGACGACCACCATCACTTTTGAAGTCTACCCACAAAGTTGTCTTAATTTGCCCGAATCTCAAATACTAGCAAAATCAACGGTAGGATAAGTACTTTGTAATTGTTATATGGATTACAATTTTATAAAATTTAGAATATTTTTGAATTTTTTAGGCTGTAGGATTTTTTGGTTAAACCTCAACAAATCATAATGACTTTATAAAAATTTAATTTATTTAA
>SNQN01001534.1:39996-53615 GCA_008642245.1 Bassia scoparia | reverse complement strand
TCTTTACCTAAGAGCCCTATCACCTAGAGCCCGGTTGTTTTGCGGTCTCTTAGGCGTTTTTTAACCGGTCTCTTAGACCTTTTTTGTAGTAGTGTAGGAAGTGTTTTATATATTTTCATCCTGATTATACAAATGTTTCACGTCACACCATTAAGTCGGATGTCATGAAAATGTATAAAAGGGAGAAAGATAAGTTGAAAGAGGAATCGAGTGTTATTTATGGAAAAATTGCACTTACTTCTGATTGTTGGACTTCTATAACCACTGATGGTTATAGCTGCTGATGATTTTGAGGATATTGTTAAGATTGAATTTAATGATATACAATCAGAGCTTGATTATTGGCAGTCTTCGTTGGCGTGCTTTGTTTTGGGTGTTAATCACCCAGTGCAAGTTTTTAATGGTTTTATTGATCGTGTTTCGAAGGAGTATGGAGTGGAGAAGGTTTCTCTTCTTAAGAAAGGGGTGTTTATTGTTAGGTTTCGATCGATGGAGAAGTGTGAGGAGGTTTTTGGCGGTGAGAGGCCATTTTTTGATCACAAACCAGTTGCGATTAAACCTTGGTCACCTGATACTGATTATTCGAAGGAGGATGTGCAAGCTATTCCATTGTGGATGAATGTGTTTCTGGATTTTAAATATTGGGGGCGTAGTTGTTTGGAAAAGATTCTGGGTCGTATTGGCAAGTTTATTCGTGTGGATCAAGCAACTGCAAATCGTGATAATCTATTGTATGCTAGGTGTTTGTTAGAAGTACCATTGTCTAAATCTATACCTGAGACTATCAGTTTCTTAAATGAAAAAGGGGAGAAGGTTTGTGTTGATATAAAGCGTCCTTGGAAACCCATTCTATATCCCAATTGCAATAAACTTGGACATGATAAAGAGCACTATGAAGCACAGCAAAAAGGGGTGCAAGTTTGGAAACCCAAAGTGGCAATACCTACTATTACAGAGGAACCTGGGATTCCTTATGAGATTGTTAATGCAGGGCCAACTGGACCTGTGGTGGCTCCGAGTGCTACGGAGGAGTTTCGGGTGGTTNTATAAAGCGTCCTTGGAAACCCATTCTATATCCCAATTGCAATAAACTTGGACATGATAAAGAGCACTATGAAGCACAGCAAAAAGGGGTGCAAGTTTGGAAACCCAAAGTGGCAATACCTACTATTACAGAGGAACCTGGGATTCCTTATGAGATTGTTAATGCAGGGCCAACTGGACCTGTGGTGGCTCCGAGTGCTACGGAGGAGTTTCGGGTGGTTACACACTCAGCAAAATGAACTAATCATAGGCCTACTGCTGTACTGATTGACAATGGGTTTGCAATTCTTCAAGAGGATGGCAGTGATGATGCGAATGAAGTGATTCCAGTGGATAGGGGAGGGGACTCTCCTATTCCAAATGGATAAAATAATTTGCTGGAATGTAAGAGGTGCAAACAATGTACTTAAACAAAATGCAATTAAATCTTTTTTGTATTGTCAATTGGCTGGCGTTGTTGCCCWCTTAGAAACAAAAGTGAAGCCAAGCAAGCTGGGCTCACTGTATCAGATTTTTTTTTCCGGGTGGTGCTTCACTTCAAATTCTAGTAATAGTAGTAAGGGAAGGATTATACTTGCGTGGAATCCTTTGTCGTTTGATATTAATATTCTAGAAGTTAATGATTAGTTTATTCATTGTGTGATAGTTCCAAAGAGTGGTTGTATTCCTTTCTTTTGCTCTTTTGTCTATGCACACAATGATCATAATGCTAGACATGACTTATGGTGTGCTCTGTCAACTATTCATTCTCGTTTGAGGGGCCTTGGCTCCTTATGGGGAATTTAAATTGTGTTTTTAATCCGAATGAGAGATTGGGCTCCAGAGTTCGACAATGGGAGATGATTGCGGGTCGACAATGTATGGAAAAATGTAGTTTAGATGATATTCGATGCTGTGGACATTTTTATATGTGGAGTAATAAGCAGGATGCATCTGATAGAGTATTTTCAAAGCTTGATCGTGTGCTAGCTAATGATGAATGGGCTACACATTATAGTACAGTCACAACTATCTTTATGAATGAGGAACCATCGGATCACTGCCCTACGGTGCTTTGTATTGGGGATGGAGCTGATCGTAGTAGGCCATTCAAATACTTTCGTATGTGGTCGAGTGCTCCGAGTTATCGTCAGCGGCTTGAGGTGAATTGGGGGACTAGAGTATTGGGGACTTTAATGTTCCAAGTGGTTCAAAACTTGAAGAAAGTTAAGCTAAGTCTTAAGGACCTTAATGCACATGGGTTCTCGGATATTCAAGCCCATTATTTGGAAGCCCAACAGCAACTTGAGAAGGCCCAATAGCAATTGCATGCTCATCTACTTGATGCTGTGCATATTGAAATGGAAAAACAAGCTAATGCAATTTTTAAGAGAAGCACTTCATATATTTCCAATTTTTTAGGCAGAAGGCAAAAATAGGTTGGATCAAAGATAGTGATGCAAATACCAAATTGTTTCACCAGAGTATTCAAGCTAGGAGGTTACGCAATAGTGTTCATGCAATKATTGATTTGCAAGGTACTGTGCGTAGCTCACCTGCTGAGGTTGCAGCGGCTTTCTTGGAGTATTACAAGTCTCTTCTTGGGACAAATTTGCAAGGGAGGATGGCTGCTAGTAGGGAGGTTTTTCAGGCTGGTCCACGGCTTACTGTGAGCCAACAAAGCATGCTACTTGCACCTATTACAGCAAAGGAGATTCGTACTACTATGTTCTCGATTAATGGTGATAAATRGCCTGGTCCGGATGGTTTTGGTTCGTACTTTTTTTAAAGACAATTGGGAGGTGGTGGGCAATGATGTGATTGCGGCTGTGCATGATTTTATGCAACATGGGAAGCTTTTGAAAGAAGTGAATTCCACTTTTGTGTCTCTTGTCCCCAAGATCATGTGTCCAAAGGATGTTACGGAGTTTCGGCCGATCTCTTGTTGTAATTTCCTCTATATATGCATTTCGAAAGTCCTGTGTCATAGGCTTCGATGTGTGTTGCCTGATCTTATTGCTGATAAACAAGGGGCCMTTGTGCATAATAGGTTTATCATTCACAACATCATGGTGTGTCAGGACTTGGTTCGGCACTATGGTCGGAAATCTGCCCAACCTAGTTGGATGATTAAATTGGACTTGCGGAAAGCGTATGATACCGTTGAATGGGATTTCTTTGAGGAGTGTTTGACTTTTTTTGGATTTTCCCCCTCATTTCATTAAATTAGTGACGGTGTGTGTCAAAACACCTATGTTCTCTTTGGTACTTAATGGATTTTCATATGGCTACTTTGCTCGACAAGGGCCTACGACAGGGGAAACCCCCCTATCTCCACTTCTTTGTCTTTGTATGGATATCTGTCGAAATCATGTGAGTATGCGAGAGTGGTGAGTTTCGGTTTCATTCCTAAGATGTCGTTTGTCTAAGCTTACCCACTTAGTTTTGCGGATGAGTTTGATCCTTGTAGCAGGTGTATTCATTCGATTCGAATTACATAAGGCTTTCAAGCTTTTTCGGGCTTCAGGTTGAAGCTATAAAACCAAAAACGGAGTTCTTTTGTTGTGTATGAAGCAAAGACAAAATCGATGATTTTTGAAGCTGACAGGTTTTTCAAGGTCGGTTCCTTTCATTATTTAGGCCCATTTGGTTGAGCGAAGATGGGATTAAATTGTAGAAGCCTCACTATAATATGACCAAAAGAATCCGTTGTGAGTCTCGACATATCTCTTTTGCGGAAGGTGCAATTGATTAACTTTGTGCTTTTAAGCATACAATTTTACTGGCTCAAGTTGTTTTGCCCAAAGCAGGTTCTGAAAGGGATGAGAGTTTGTCGTCATATTTTGGATGGTACTGGGCTACTGCTGTCCTGTAATGTCAAATGGATGATGTTTTCGACTAAAACTGTTGGTGATTGGGAATAAGGAATGCCATCTTTGAGTATTGCCTATATGGTTACATGTTTGCTGTTCTTTGAAGCAGGATAACTTATGGACGTTGATCCACTCGGTCTACTTAAAGCAAAGAATTAGGTGGACTATCACCCTTCGACTGATATAGCTGGTATGGAAGCGTATTTGTGGGTTAAGGACATGTTTGTTCGTGTATATTCTTGTGATGTGGAGAAGACCGGTATTCTGTTCCAGGTTTTGGTTGGCAACGGTTGTGTGCCTAACATGTTCAGTTGCATGGGCTTGCCTCCAATTGCGTTGAACTGTCGAGATAGGTTGCGGAATTGGTGTCGTGCAGTTGTTGATGTTGGTGTTTGTGTGATAGTGGTTCTGAGGATACACTCACGTTTTTTTTTCAAGTGTTATAGTGCTGTTTTTAATTGAGCTTTGGATTGGCTTTGTCTTCCTCGTTCCCCTTTAACTCTGTTTCGGGTTGCAAACTGATTAGCCAACGGGGAGTGTTCGAGGTTTCAAAAGCATGTTTGTTTACTATTCTTATTCTTGTATCTTCATTTGAGATGAAAGGAATGGGTAGGATGTTGCAGCAGAAGCCGGTTTATTCTTTTGGACAAGAGAAATCTCAGGTGCATTACTCGATTTAGTTGTTGTATGGCCTCGAAATGTCACGTTGGATAGGAGGTGAGCTTGAGAGTTTGTTCAGTTGTTACTGATCGTATAGCTTGCTGTAACTTGGTTTTTCTCGTATTCTACTCCTTGTATAGTTGTTTAGGTGTACTGTTGGGGTGTGCAATAATATTCCTCTATTGACCAATAATAATATAATAATAATATAATAATAATAATAATAAATAATAATAATAAAATAATAATACATAATATAATATATATAATAAAATAATATAATGTAATAATATAATCAATATAAATATAATAGTAAAGTAATAACTTAATATTATAGTATTATATTTATTGTTACTGTTGTTATATGTATACCTTAATATTTTACAACATTTATTTTTAATAAAAAAGATTGTAGTATTATGATGGGTTTGTTTTATAACCGCATCTATAGTTAGAAGTATTTGAAGGTTTTTCCACAAAATCCCAGTCATATGCTCATACTTATCTGACGATTTTCTGAAAAATCGCTTCATAACTATACTTAATTATGGGATTTAATCTATAACCGCTTTCATATAGTCTCAACATATGATGGGATTATAACCCCATCATATAGTCATTTTTATTTTATGCCGCAGTCCCATATGATGGGGTTCATTCCGCGGCATATGCCCTTATGAAAAAACCCATCATATGGGCTTTTTTCTACTAGTGACTTTTACATTTTTGAGTCAGTTAATAGGCAAGGGAATGATCACCACTAAGACATGCATTGCATCACAGGTTGATTCGACATGGAACTTAACTTTTGGTCCATGTGCAAACAGGGTAGGCACCAACGGTTTGAGCTCGTAGACACAGGGTTCGTTCCACGGTTTTCAGACAACACTCCATCAATCAACTCCATTGTACTAATGGCCGCAAAAGACTCTCGCATCAACCAGGTCATGGCAAAATTAGATTCATTCGACGCTCGAATCACTCAACTAGAGTTCGATGTGCTCGAAGCTCTTATAGACAAGGTCCCCGACCCTCAAAAGACCAATGGACATAAGTATAAGATGTTGGAAMATCGAATCACTGGCCTCGACAAACTTATCACTTAGGTGGTCAACATAATTGACCCTCTCTCTGCACAAATTCACTCTCTTGGGGAAGAATTTGAAACACTCAAAGTGGGTGACAAACGCAAGCCACGCTCAGACTCCAAAGTTCCCTCCATCTTTCCTATTTTACAGGAAAAGAAGCACATGGTTCAAAGATCCTGACAATTGCAACTTTGTAGATGGGGATCCTGTGCCCACAATCAAGTGCATCTCCCCTAGATGGACTCGAAAAGGTCTGAGACTCCTGTTTGGCCAAGAAATCACCCCTCCAGCAAAACAAGAGGTTATCATGGGAATGACCAAAGAAGAATTCGAAGCCACTACTCTCATCACACCAATCTAAGGCTTGGTTCATGGTTGGTGCAAAACCATAAAGATAACTGGTCCAAGAGACAAGGTCATCAAGTGCACCATGGGCGAAGGACCAATGTTCGAGGATTCTGAATTTGAGACCGAGTCTAAGTATAGGGTCGTAGAAGTTAGGATAGCTAGTCTTAGGGAGTGTCCTCTTGAGTCTGTCAAGGAGCCTAGTATRCCCCTTTCCCTTGTCAATCAAGTCTCTTCGGAGACAAACTTATCTGTACTCGCTTCAGAGTTTAAAAACATGCTCCTTTCTTTTCTTACTCCTCTTTTCCTTCTTATGATTGCTTTAATCCACAACTCACAAACAGACAAAACAACAATGAGTTAATAAAGGCAATGGAAGAGCACGAAAAGAAAACTTCCATCATCGAGCAAACAGAAAAGGTAGACATCTCCGACAACGACACTCCGCGGGAGATACAAATTGGTCTGACACTGAGTTCGCAAGAAAGGGATGAACTTGTTACAACACTGAAAGAATTCTGGGATGTTTTTGCTTGGTCCTATGAAGACATGCCAGGGATTAATACAGACATCGCACAACATAGAATTCTTCTCATAGAGGGGGCTAAGGTAGTCATACAAAAGCTCCGCCGCATAAAACCGGATGTTGCCCTTAAAATTCGGCAGGAAGTCATCAAACAACATAATGTAGGCTTCATTAAGGTCATCAATTACCCTCAATGGATAGCAAAAGTGGTTCTAGTTCCTATGAAAGATGGACGAGTTCGAATGTGTGTAGATTTTCGTGACTTAAACAGAGCAAGTCCGAAGGACGACTTCCCTATACCACACATATACGTTCTCGTACACAACACAACAGATCATGCCTTGCTCTCATTCATGGATGGGTATGCGTGGTACAACCAAGTCAAAATGTCCGAAGAGGGTATGGAAAAGACAAGCTTCACCACTCCATGGGGGCTATATTGCTACAATGTGATGCCTTTTGGTCTKAAAAATGCAGGCGCCWCATACCAACGAGCTGCCATTGCTCTGCTTCATGACATGATACACAAAGAAGTAGAGGTCTATGTCGARGACATAATRGTCAAGRCAAAGGACCGCAAAGGACATACCCTTGCACTAAGGGACAGTCCARCGCACGAGAATGCCACYGTCAAGAAGGATAAGAATCCACTCATGTTGAGATTTGTTGACATGGACCCTCTTACGGGAAGAGAATCCCTTAGCAGAGTATTTGATGGGATTCTTGGGCACCTCAACTAGGCTCAAACGCTCCATCAGCCAAATCTGTCAAAAAAACAATAGCATGTGCAATATTTAGTCATCACATCAATAAACCAGCAATAATATTTGTAAAAATGCAGTATTTTGCAAATATTCAGACATAAATATTGTACCTGCAACAAAAAGGGGCATCCAAGACAGCAGCATGTGCATCTTTTAAGACGGTCGATCAAAGATAACTTCCCCGTGCACAACGACATAGGAGTCACGCTAGCCTCGCATTGCTCAACATCAGAAAATGTAGTGTTAGCTAACCAACATTCGGTGCCATGAACAAAGAGACGCAAACAAGCATCATACATTGCATGTCTACGGTTAAACTCTACGGCTAAAGAGGCATCACTAGGCAATGTACTAACAAAGCAAGCAAGTCAATTCCCAACAGTGCCACTATGCGTCATGAATGTGGACTAAGTCTCAGGTATTCGCTCGTTCTGTTACAGTGATAAAGCAGTATGGGAATACAAGGAGACTTGCACAGGCCAAGGCATAATAGACCATTTTCAGTTAAAGGAATATTTCCCTGGTCCGAAGATGAAAGCAATGCAACAACGCGGTCCCACGCTTATGCAACATAAAGAGCTGTGTTCGGGCGTACCTACCTTAAGTCATGGGACAGTGGCGATTCATGCCTTGCAGTTTCCTCCCTTTCGCGAGCATCTAAGTTTCGAAGCACTCGTTCACAGCATTGCAAGTCTGTAATGTGATTTGTTGCAATGCTTTGATGTAATGATTAAATGAAATATAGATCATGTAAGAGAGGTTTTTAAAGCACGGAGGTTATGAATGAGTTAGGCGTGCGTATAAACCCTCTGATTGTTATGCGTATGGTCCCCAACAAGTTGCCAAAAATCAAATCGGGCAACATAGGGTCAGATTCTAGCGCATTACGTCCGAATTGGCTGTTTTGTGGCCCAATTTTGTGCACGCTTTTTGCTGCTCCCAGTGCGACATTGGTCCGCAGTTCGTTGTCCAACCTAGTCACTACCGCATTTGTTAAGGAGAATGGGCGTGACATTTGCCTCAACTACGCAACGCAACATACGCACAACAGCAAGTGATCGAGTGTCTTAAGTTTAAATACATGCATTGCATTTAGTTAGCAAGTTGGCTTGTTGTAAGTCGTAGTCAAAGTTCGGCATTACAAAATGCGCTGTGTCTAGATCGGCACACAAGGTCTTAGTGTGTAATACCCCGAAACTATTTCGTCCATGGGCATAATTTTATTTTGCAGTCTCCTTTTCTCATACATTTCTTCTTACGTCCAACTTTTTATCTAATTGTAGTATGTGAGTTATGTATGAGTTATTATTTATTTTATTTTTTTTATTATTTATTAGTATTTTATTTTTTATTATTTATTATTATTTTTTATTTATATATTTATATTTATTATTATTTGTTATATAAAATGTGTAAGCGACAACCAACAAAAGACCAAGTGATCTACAGAAGGTTGGAGGGAGCCGAGAAGGACATTGCCCCCACTCGTCTAGCAATAGCGTAACCTATCCTAGGTGAAGATCGGTGAGCGCTGCGTGTGCCCCGATGTCCTGAGCGTCGTGGAAAATGTGTGGATCCTCTTTAGAAGTGACGCTCCCTTATCAATTCTCCCAAGGAAGAGAAGGAGAACGGTATCGGAATACCTGTAGAAAATGTTTGGGGTAGACTTGAACGTATGACCATTTTACACTACACATGACCATTTTAACACTAGTGACTCCGTTATTATTAGTTATTATTATTATTATATTTGTTATTATTATTATATTATTTATTTTTTATATATTTTATTTTATTATTTATTATTTTATTATGTATTATTATTAATAGTTATTATTTGTATCTATTATTATTATTTAATATTATTATTTTTATTATTATTTTATTTATTATATTATTTTATTATTATATATTATTATATTATTATTTATTATTATTATTATATATTATTATTATTTATTATTATATTATTATTATTATTATATATTATATATTATTTTTTATTTTATAGTGTTAGGTGGTTATCTTTTACTATTTGTTTATGTTGTTGCTTGTTTGGACGCCTTTATTGACAATTGTCATAGTAGGTAATTTGGTCACTAATTGGTAGAGCGTGTGATATGGAGGTTTCTAAGTGTGTTAGTCTTAAGAGGTGTTTTTTTTCCTTAATTCATGAAATTGCCTTTATTCTTTGCAATGTGATTAAGCCCTTGTTACTTGCAATACTTTTCACTTCCGTTCCGTCTTTAAAATTCAGAATAACCCCCCTCCTTCTGTGCCGCTTTGGCGTTATAGGGGCAATTGGGAGGTTGTTATTCCTATTATCTACGCTTCAATTACACTTAAATATTTTCGGTTGTCTTCTTCGTTCTCCACAAAATTGCAAAAAAATTTATTTATCCCTCAGTCCTCTATGCAACCCTCAGCTCTCGGGTTCTTCCTAAGCAGTAATAGAGAAGAAAAAAGTTGTTTGTTTTAAATTAGCATACTGTGTTAGTTCATTGCAAGCAGCGTGGCAAACGTGCAAACTGGTTTTTTCTTAGTGTCGCTATCAGATACTCTGGAGGGTATCTGTTACGTCTTTTGAAGGTTTGTATTTTCTACCTATCATTCAAACCCAGGAATTCTATTTTTTCCTCTCACTTTGTTCTTAGTGTGTAAGCCGTTAGAATTCCAGTTAGAGTTGATAAATTGGAATTGTTTCGTTGAGGTTTTATGTTGAAATTAGTTTAAAGTTAGTTTCATGCAAAATATGTGCTTGTAATTTTCTGCTTTATGTTATATTAATTGACTACATTATTTTTGTTATATTTCATGACGTGTGTTAATTTATTTAGATTTTCTAATCCAGATTTATTGTGATTGTTGCTGTTGCGTGTATGTGATTTGTTCTATAGATTTCGTGCGTATGTTTATTGTACTAAATAATTTTAGTTAGGTCTCGTTACTTGAGTCCCTTAATAGTTGGCTATAATTTGTTTTTAATGGGGTAATTACGTTGTATGCTCACAATAAAGTTGTTATTTGTCTCATTGTATTAAACTTTTTTCTGCACCGTTTGTTTAAATCTGATTATTAATTAAAATTATGTTGTCACGTTTTCGTGGGTAAAAAGGGTCGTAAAAGTAGTAGGGAACGCCCAAAATAATTGTGGTTAGTTTTTGGAGTATTAATTAATGTACAAAAGGAAGTTACAAGTTATCATTATTTCGTTTTACAGTTTATAAATTCTGAAATTTTTTTGCAATATATCCAGTATTCAGTCCTAAATGTGTTTACTCACTTTTTGTAATATTCTAATTTAATTTGGTTAAGTAAAAGTCTTACTTGGAAGGTCTAATTACCTTAAAATATTTATCGGTTTTGTGCGTGTTATTTTCTGTTTGTTTGGTTTCTATTTTAGAAACAGCCACAATAGTTGAGTTTAGGTGAAACGTGACTTTGTAAATCTTCTAATTTAATAAATGATTTTAGAGTTGTTTGGGTAAGTTTTAGATTGTAAGTTTCGATTGGGTTTTGTCAATTTAGTTAAATTAATAGCAAATTGATGAATTAATTTAATTTATGTGTAGTAGCCCTAAACTATTTTTTAGAACAATACCTACTATAATTATTATATTTGTTTTTTTTTATGAGTGTTTGCTTATGTTGGGAATTAATATTCATAACGTCTTTTGCTAGGTCCGTTGACAAGTGTAATCTTTGGTTATGGTCATTGGGGTTTAAACTAATATTTTTGTATTAACTTACTGTTTTGGTCTCATGCTTAATTACATGGTTTATGAAATAATTTATTTTGTTTTCTATGTGCATTTTTGATTTAATTATTTTTCTCAATTGTTTTGCCAAAGATTTGAATGGTGAACTTTGATATTTGAAACTTGACTTTGACCTTGGTTTTGACTTTGATTTTGACCTTAATACGGTTTTAATCTACTTCATGGAATTATGGAAATATGGAACTTGTTTTGGAAATGGTCATTGTGGCCTTTGGGTTCTTAAGGGTAAGTCCATAGTGGTACTTTGAGAACATTGAATTTGATTTGGTTTCGTTTTGGATTTGGTTTTTGGAATTGATCCTTGATGGTTTTGTTTTGTTGATACTTGGAAATCGTTGGGTAAGTCTATAGTGGTTCATTCGATTGGACAACACGTCTATAGTAGATTGGATTGGGTTAGTTGTCGTTCTCGTTCCGGGCTGCGTGTTCGGAAAATGAGAGAGTTTGGCCATTCTCAGACCAGGTTATAACTTGGTGGTTGACCCGTGGTGCGTCCTGACTATATCTAGCCTTGGTGAGTCGCGAATTTGTTCACAACGTCTGTTCCAGTTACAACTTGAAAATGTATGTTAACTTGTTTGATTTTACTAGCTTAYCCTGTTTTGGATTTAATTGGTCTTTGGTTTACTCACTTTGGTTTTTAATTCACTTGGTTTGTTTTCTATTTGACTATAATATTATGGAAGCTTTGTGGTCRTTGAATCSAATCCTTTTTATTTAAGCCTTCCATTTATTCTTTGTTTAAGTTCGAACATGTGTGTTAAGGATGGTCTAGTTACGGGCCACTAAGTGGCAAATTTTTGTGGTTTTAGATGATGCAGGTGAGGAGTGATTTGTTTTGGAGCTGCTGYGGAAAGAGGCTATTGAGAGACTTTAGGATTACCCCTTTAATAATTCYTAACTTTGTGTAGACGTTTTAAATTGCGTTATTAGGAGATGTTTCTTTTTGGATTTGAATGTAATAACTTTACTTTTATCTTACTTTGGAAGTTTTTTAATTTTTCCTCATCTTTTGAGACCCTACTTAGTGTATTGTTTCCGCCAATGCACCTATAATAAGACGGGTCGTTACACTAGGCATATTTACACAAACACTGGAGTCTAAGTTATAGTCAAGTCAACTTAAGTCAAGTCAAGAAAAAGTTAACAAATAAGTCGAAATAGGTCTTAGCTAAGTCCTAAAATCAACTAATGCAAAGCTAGAGTCACCCCCCCTTCCCTACATGTGGCAGGTACATTTATTGCTTGAGGCACGTCGAAAAGCTGAGTGAAGCTAGCACTTGCAAAGTAGACTCGTCCAGCAACTCATAAGGAAAGAAACTATAGAAGGGGTCCCTGGTACTGTGAACTGAGTCGAAGGTCTGGGCTGAGAACGAGAAGTCGAAGCGCCGCTTGCGAACCTTGTGCCCGACGAGGTCGAAGTCCTACCCCGATGTAGACTGGTCTCATCCGCACATCGCCGCCGTCATCAGCATCCTCATTGTCGCCCTGACAAACCTGGAAAAGGATTTTCAAGTCAAAAACGGGTTCCACACCCTGCAAAGAATTGAAATTACAAGATTTGGTGCACTTACCGAGTTTCTCAAGTGACAGTAGGAGTGTCTCTCAAGTTACTTTAGCTCTCCATCTTTCATCCTGAGGCAGACTTCGAAGAATCTTCCTAACCTGTTCATCAGTACGAATATGCTTGCCAAGAGAAACCAATTCATTAGTAATGTTAGTGAATCTAGTAAACATGTCTTGAATGGTTTCCTTAGGTTCCATTACAAAACGTTCATATTTAGACATCAGTAAGTCTATTTTAGAACGATTCACTTCATTAGTTCCTTCATGTGTTATTTCTAACAAATCTAATATCTCCTTAGCAGTCTTGCATCCCATGACACGGTTGTGTTCATGGGTCTAAGACCACAATGCTGACAGCAAGAGCATTTAATTCAAGTTTATAAAAATCATCTTTGCAAAATTCAGTCATAGGTTTAGGAACTACCTCATTGTTGACATTTTTGGTAACCTCGAAATTACCAACCTCAATGACTCTCCATACCTGGTAGATCTCGGCCTTGATGAAAATCTCCATTTTGTTCTTCTAGTAGGAATAGAACTTCCCGTTGAACATAGAAGGTCTCTGCGTAGAGTATCCTTCTTCAAGTTTCTCGCGTTGATTCATTCTTCCAACTCGATCTAAATGTTCAGCTCTCTCTTCAGGGTTTCCTGACACCTACGATGGACTTAGCTCTGATACCAATTGTTGGATCGACTGAACAATACAAGAGGGGGGTGAATTATATTGAGGAACTTAAGCTACTTTTTGCGGAATATAAAAGAAACTTAACCAAAAGAAACTTGAGGCTAGAGAATTTTTCCAACACAYAAACTCTCAAGACAAASGCCAAGAGAGGAAAAACTGTGGRSTGAGACAACACAGGACTTCGTCTTTTATTGTAGTAGGATACAACACCTAATACAATCTAAGACCCTCGTTCTCAGTTCAACAATGAACTTCTTGAACCCTCGTAACCAACCCCTCTGTTGGTCACACTCTCTAACTCTCGATTTCA
>SNQN01001534.1:20667-36459 GCA_008642245.1 Bassia scoparia | reverse complement strand
AATTTACATTATGAAAAAAAACCTTAATTACTAATGCAAGACTTCAACAACCGCACGTAACCTGCAAAAATAACCAGAATAAAAAAATCAGAACGGTTCATAAAAAAATTTAACTTAATATAAAAAATCCGAACTTTATCATCATCTTCACCTTGAAAATTGAACACAGTAAACCCAATATTCAAATCTTCATCTTTAAGTTGCCATCTTAAAATCTGGCATTTAAAAACCCTAAATCAGAAAATTAAAACTACAAAAAATGAGAAAGATCGAAGACAACCAAAAAAAATTCAACAAAAACCCAAGTATAAACAAAATCAAAACCCAAAAAAACCTAGAATATTAAAATCTCAAAATTTAAAATCAATTTAATTTAAAAGAAACCCTAGAAATAAAAAAAATAGACGCCATGACTAAAAAAATCAGAAAATATGTGCATTCTATAAAAACCCCTAGAAATCAAAATCAAAATCTAACCTACTATTTTAGAAACCCAAAAATATCAAAACCGTGAATAAAAAAAAATGAAGAAAAAAGACTGACGTCTGGTGGTCCGATGAATATGCTGCTTCGTTTGGTGGTTCACAATGAATCCGCCGCTCTGTTATGAAAAATGAAAAAGAGAAGAAAGGCAGAGTGAAGACGAGGAGAGGAGAGAGGCGGAGTGAGGATGAGGTCGAAGAGAAGTAAGATAAAAGAGATCGAGGTGAGGCCGTCGATCTACGTTTGGTGGGTTCGGTTGTGGTGGAGGTGGGTTTGGATGTGGTGGTGAACGAAGAGAGGAGAGGGAAAGTGAACGAAGAGAGGAGAGAAGATGAGAGAGAAGTGAATAAGAAAGGCGTGAATTTGAGAGGAATGAATAAGGAATTAGGGTTAGGTTGACATTTAAAGGGCTAGACCAAGTTACTAGTTTGTGTTTGTGTTCATGTTATTAGGCCGAGTTACTTGTTAAAGCCTCTTATTTTGTTTTTGATGTGCCATGTAAAATATACTAGCCACGTGTCCACTCACTATTGAGTCAAACGATCCTAGGTGGAAAGCGCCCCGGTTATAAAATTAAACAGATCGAGAATTAGATATTCGTACACCAAAGTGGTAGTAATGGATAATCAACGGTATAGATAGATGACAAGTGTCACCCATCCGAGCTTCCAAGGGATTAAGGCGAAGCACCTATAAATACCCCAAAGAAACCTCATTAAGAGGACATTCAAGTCTCACCATTCACACCCACCAATACTTGAGAGCAACTCTCTCTACTTTCTATCTCTAAATAGCACTTTTATTCCCTTTATTCCCGTACTTACTTAATCATCGGAGGGGAGATAATCCGAAAAGGATTATTCTCCTTTGTGCAGGTGCCAGGCCACATTGAAAGTGCTAGGAGCAACGAGTGCCAGGATATTGTCTAGCGCCAGGACACACCTTTGCTAAGAGAAAGAAAGTGCCAGGACTCACCTTAACTTGTCCAGGAGGAAAGCAAGCGTTAAGGTTCGTACTTTTGTCCAAGGAAGGTAAACTCTCCCGAAGTAGCATTTATGGGAAGCCTCCACCCCTCTCTCAACCCAAAAGCTAGGGAAATATTGTACCCAGGACATCCCCATTTTAATTGCTATAGTATTTTGCGTCGTTTATGTGGAGGCAATCAGAAATGGCTTTAGGAGATGACCAAACACGACGAAGGACGACCACACCTCCATCTTCTGAGAAGGAGAGTAACCTGAACGGAGAAACCCACCTGGCAGGTTCCACTTTCCAGGTCGGGCTTGAGGACAACACCAACTTGTCACTTCAAGACTTAGATAGTAGGTATGTCTCCCATGACGTACTTAAGAAAGAAATCACCAAGGGGGAGGATGAAATTCGGAAACGGTTATCTGAACAAGAGGAGTTGAAAGCTAGACTTGACGCTCTCCAAGTGGAGAATGCGCGCTTAAAAGCCTTAAATGTAGGCACATCTAAGGCGACTGGCAGCCAAGCTCCTGTCAAGTCCCATGCTTTNAGCTTCCAAGGGATTAAGGCGAAGCACCTATAAATACCCCAAAGAAACCTCATTAAGAGGACATTCAAGTCTCACCATTCACACCCACCAATACTTGAGAGCAACTCTCTCTACTTTCTATCTCTAAATAGCACTTTTATTCCCTTTATTCCCGTACTTACTTAATCATCGGAGGGGAGATAATCCGAAAAGGATTATTCTCCTTTGTGCAGGTGCCAGGCCACATTGAAAGTGCTAGGAGCAACGAGTGCCAGGATATTGTCTAGCGCCAGGACACACCTTTGCTAAGAGAAAGAAAGTGCCAGGACTCACCTTAACTTGTCCAGGAGGAAAGCAAGCGTTAAGGTTCGTACTTTTGTCCAAGGAAGGTAAACTCTCCCGAAGTAGCATTTATGGGAAGCCTCCACCCCTCTCTCAACCCAAAAGCTAGGGAAATATTGTACCCAGGACATCCCCATTTTAATTGCTATAGTATTTTGCGTCGTTTATGTGGAGGCAATCAGAAATGGCTTTAGGAGATGACCAAACACGACGAAGGACGACCACACCTCCATCTTCTGAGAAGGAGAGTAACCTGAACGGAGAAACCCACCTGGCAGGTTCCACTTTCCAGGTCGGGCTTGAGGACAACACCAACTTGTCACTTCAAGACTTAGATAGTAGGTATGTCTCCCATGACYTACTTAAGAAAGAAATCACCAAGGGGGWGGATGAAATTRGGAAACGGTTATCTGAACAAGAGGAGTTGAAAGCTAGACTTGACGCTCTCCAAGTGGAGAATGCGCGCTTAAAAGCCTTAAATGTAGGCACATCTAAGGCGACTGGCAGCCAAGCTCCTGTCAAGTCCCATGCTTTGGAGTATGACACTCCCGTGGCACCCAAACTCAAGACAATTAACATCAAGAATCACACACCACGAGGCAAGCATGTCTCGACTGAGATTGTTCTAGTGGAACAAGAGAAAGGCCAGGTTAGGAGGTATCGTAGCACTCCTAAACCCGCCACCACTGCCCCAAAGGTCACCTCTACCAAGGGACCATATCGATTTGATGAAGTCCATGTTGAGGGTAATGTCTCTTCTAGAGGAGAGTTAGAAGATGTCCGAATATTCATTGAGAAGCAGGATCGCGAAGCTTCCTCGATGGATGCTCGAAAAATTATCAACATCAAGAAGGAAAGAAACCAAGATGCCAGGCTAATCCTGGAAATGAAGAGAGCTGAGAGGCTTAGGCAAGCCACTCATGATAAAGAAGAACACTCGCTAACCGGATTAGCCCTGATCTGCACGGACCCATCTTATCGTTCCCTTAGAACACATGATCCTTCCCATAGCACATCGGGGCAAGCTACGGTCTGGCCTCGCCACCAACAGCCTAAAGTCCGTTCCCACCAACGTGGGGGGTACCATCAAAGCGGTGGTTACCTGGACCGAGGGCAGGGGCATATATCTCATAGGGTGGTAAGGGGAATGCAAGCGCTTTCCCTTACCGACAAGAACCCATTCTCTGCCTCAATCTTGATGGCCTCGCAATCTCAGAAGATCAAGTTTCCCTCAGTAGATGCATATGATGGAACGACTGACCCCGATGATCACTTGGCCATGTACAAGCATCTCATGCTAACCACACAAGCTGATGATGCTACTTGGTGTAAGTACTTCCTGGTCACTCTGAAGGGCTTAGCACAAAGATGGTTCAGTCAACTTCCAACCGATTCTATCCATAACTTCAATGAGCTAGCAGTACTCTTCACTCTCTACTTCATGGCACATCGCAAAGAAAAGAAGAGTAGCTTGCATCTTGGAAGGATCCAGTAACGCCCCAATGAAAGTTTGTGAAGCTATGTCAAGCGCTACAACAACGAAACTCTTCAAATCCTAGACCTACCAAACCGAGTGATCTTCGACAATTTTTTCAGAGGTTTAGATGAGGATAGTCCCTTCAAGTTTCAAATGGCCAGGCAACGGGTGACAAGTTTAAATTAGTTTATGGAAGAAGCAGATAGATGGATCCACGCTAAGGAAGTTTGTGCTGTGAAAAGGCCAAAAGACAAAGAAACCTTGTTGTCCAAGGCACCAACTAGTCAGACTCACCGAAGCGGTGGTCATGACAAGAAGAGGTCTAACACTTGGGCCTTAGAGGAGGCAGAGACGTCTGAAAAGGGGAATGGTCGAGAGAAGGGGAAGTTTAGTTACATCCCAACGATGGAATACACCAAGGATCTATTCCACGTTTACAAGGAGGTTAGCAAAGATGTACCGATAGAAGACCCTCCTCCAATTAACACTGAACTTGAATTGAAGGAAAAATCCAAGTATTACGAGTATCATGAGGATGTTGGACATGTCTCGGATGATTTCTTCACCTTACAACGACCGATGGATCGCCTAGCACACCAAGTAAAACTTAAGAAGCATTTAATTAAAAGGTTTCTAATGACGTCTCCATCAAACGATGGTGCCCCAAACGACGAACATTCGATTCTATGACGATCAGCAATTACCTTGAGAGTGCTATCTAACCACCATCAAGCTAATTGTTGGGGGCAAGGATAAGGAAGGCACGCAAAGTGCTATTGGTCCTCGAGGATCATCAAGAAGGCATGGCAACTAAGGACTATTTTCAACTATTCCTCAATCTGATCCTGGAAGGATAAGGGAGGATAGCGAGGCAACTCCAAACTAGGAAAGTCTTCTAAACTTTGAAATCTCTTGGATTAGCCTAAAGATGTTCAAGCTTGTATGACTTGGAGTTGCTAAAGATTGAATGAAAGCCTTCAATAGTTTGAAACTTCAAATATTTTCAAAAATGGGGCAACTCCCCTTCCATAGTTGTAAAGTTTGCCTCAAAGCGAGTGCTAAACTTATGACTTAGTCTCAAACTGAGAATATATATTAACAACTTGCAAAATGCAAGATATTTGCAAGCATTGGGGTGACTCCGCTCCCATGGTAGTAAAGTTTGCTTCAAAGCGAGTGCTAAAACTTATGACTTAGTCTCAAAGTGAGAACATCTATTTACTGTTTGCAAAGCGCAAAATAAACCAAGTAAATATCTTTAGATTAATTCAATCGCATTAAGTGTTAGCCTTAGCACATCCTAAGGACCTTAACTATTGATGGTGCGAAGGGCAAGCGTCCCATAAAATTTGAGTTAATTCAATCGCATTAAGTGTTGGCCTTAGCACATCCTAAGGACCTTAAATACAGATTGTGCGAAGGGCAAGCGCCCCATAAAAATTTGAATTAATTAAATCGCATTAAGTGTTGGCCTTAGCACATCCTAAGGACCTTAACTACTGATTGTGCGATTGGTGCAAGGGCAAGCGACCTATAAATTTAATTAATTCAATCGCATTAAGTGTGGCCTTAGCACATCCAAACATAAACTACTGGTTGTCCGAAGGGAAAGCGTCCCATAAAATTTGAATTAATTTAATCGCATTAAGGTTGGCCTTAGCACATCCTAAGGACATAAACTACTGGTTGTGCGAAGGGCAAGCGTCCATAAATTTGAATTAATTTAAGTGTTGGCCTTAGCACATCCTAAGGACCTTAACTACTGATTGTGCGAAGGGCAAGCGTCTCATAAAATTTTAAGTTAATTCAATCGCTTTAAGTGTTGGCCTTAGCACGTCCTAAGGACCTTAACTACTGATTGTGCAAAAGGCAAGCGTCTCAAACACCCGCCAAGGGCAAGTGTCCCATAAAATTCGCAAAGGGCAAGCGTCCCGCAAAGCATGCAAAGGGAAAACGACCCTCTAGACATGCTAAGGGAAAGCATTTTAAAAACTAGCAAAGGGCAAGTGGCCTTGGATAAATGCGAAGGGCAAATGTCCCTGGATACTGGTGATGGGTAAGTGCCCTGGATAACCGCGAGTGGAACGACAAACCCTCGCACTAATTATAGCTTATGCGAAGCAACACATCCCACTAAAAGCCAAAACGACCTGCGACCAGCGAGCTCACCGTTTTGTAAAAACAACAAAAACAGACTCGCACCTCAAAGCATATAAGGACAAGCGTCCCACAAACCCGCAAAGGGAAAACGCCCATAAAATCCGCGAAGGGAGAGCGATCCACATAGCATGCGAAGGGAAAGCGACCCTATAAACGTGCTAAGGGCAAGCGTCCCACAAATCCACGAAGGATAAACGTCCCATAAAATTCGCGAGGGGCAAAATACTCTCAGTTTGCGAAGGGCAAAGTGCCCATAAAAGGAAAAGGGCAAAGTACCCTCGCATTATGCGAACACCTCGACTTAATCCCCAAGTTTAAGGGCAATCAATACGATTGATTGACTTGACCCCACTACTAGACCGCAAACCAATCAATACTTGGAAACTATAAAATTGCAGATTTCGTCTTAAAGAAGTGTGATCGAACCACAAAGTCATAGGGACATCAAGCATGTGAAAAGCTTAAAAAGTGATAAAACCTCGGAATGTGCGACCAACGAGCTCATTGTTTTGTAAAATTTGGGCAAGCGTCCCATAAAATTTGAATTAATTAAATCGCATTAAGTGTTGGCCTTAGCACATCCCAAGGATCTTAACTACTGATTGTGTGAAGGGGAAGCGTCTTATAAAATTTGAATTAATTCAATCGCATTAAGTGTTGGCCTTAGGACATCCTAAGGACCTTAACTACTGATTGTGCGAAGGGTAAGTGTCCCATAAAATTTAAATTAATTCAATCGCATTAAGTGTTGTCCTTAGCACATCCTAAGGACCTTAACTACTGATTGTGCGAAGGGCAAGCGTCCCAAAAACCGCCGAAAGGAAAGTGTCCCATAAAATTTGCGAAGGGCGAATGTCCCAGAAAGCATGCGAAGGGCAAACGACCCTCAAGACATGCTATGGGCAAGCGTCCAAAAAACTAGCGAAGGGCAAGTGACCCTGGATAAATGCGAAGGGCAAACGTCCCTGGATAATAGTGAAGGGCAAGCGACCCTGGATAATTGCGAGTGGAACGAAACACCCTCGCACTAATTATAGAGAAGGGCAAGTGACCCTGGATAAATGCGAAGGGCAAACGTCCCTAAATACTGGTGAAGGGAAAGTGACCCTGGATAACTGCGAGTGGAACGACAAACCCTCGCACTAACTATAGCTTATGCGAAGCAACACATCCCAGTGAAAGTAAAAACGCCCTGCGACCATCGTGCTCATCGTTTTGTAAAAACCACAAAAACAGACTCGCACCTCGTATCAAATAAGGGCAAGCGTCCCACAAACCTGGGAAGGGCAAACGCCCATAAAATCCGCGAAGGGCAAGCGACCCTATAAACGTGCTAAGGGCAAGCATCCCACAAATCCACAAAGGGAAAACGTCCCATAAAATTCGCGAGGGGCAAAATGTTCTCAGTTTGCGAAGGGCAAAGCGCCCATAAAAGGCGAACGACAAAGTACCCTTACATTATGCGAACACCTCGACTTAATCCTCTAGTTTAAGGGCAATTAGTATGATTGATTGACTTGACCCCACTACTGGGTCTCAAGCCAATCAATTCTTGAAATCTATAAATAAACTTGGACATTTTTTCTCGAAGAAGTGTGATCGCACCACAAAGTCGTAGGGACATCAAGCATGTGAAAATCTAAAAAAGTGCTAAACCCTCGGAATGTGCGACCAGCGAGCTCACCGTTTTGTAAAAACGATCACTTTTGAGTCTCACCTAGCCTTCAAAAAGTGTGAAGCACTCGGAAAGTACTAAGCACTCGAAAAGCTCGAAAAGTGTTAAGCCCCCGAAAAGTGCTAAGCCCTCGGAAAGTGCGACCAGCGAGCTCACTGTTTTGTAAAAACGATCACTTTTAAGTCGCACTCGGAAAGTGCTAAGCACTCAAAAAGCTCGAAAAGTGCTAAGCTCTTGAAAAGTGCTAAGACCTCGGAAAGTGCGACCAGCGAGCTCACCATTTTTGTAAAAAACGATCACTTTTGAGTCGCAAAAGGCTCTCAAAATGTGCTAAGCATTCGAAAAGCTCAAAAATTGCTAAGCCTTCGAAAAGTGCGAGTGGTGACGTCACTATTTTATGTTTACAACTCATCTTAATCGCACCTCGCCAAAGGGGAGAGATGTGTGAGTGGTGATATGGTGAAGGTCTAAATTGCAAATACATTATTATTATTATGCGATCCCATGATACAAAGCAACCAAGTGGGATATTATCCTAATATAATATACCATGCATGGGCTCATGATGCAAGGCTACTACTTTCCATCTAATAATTGATATCATGCTATTAACAAGGAAAATAAAGCACATGCATTTTGGAAAATAAGCCTACAACCTACAAGTCTACAATCAAGTTAGGCCCACCAAAATATGCTACTCCATAGTCCATATTATATTAATATGGATGAAATTCTCATGCATTACTTTATCATTTATTTACATAGTGATGTATACTTTGTAATATACTAGTGTAACACGGCGCGCGCACGCGCGCCGTGTTCCACTTTATCATACTTGAAATTATTGTTATAATACAATTAATCATTACATTTGTAATGTTTAATGTTTAGAAAAAATTTGTATCARGCACCATATCCAACGCCGAGTAATTAGTAAGCCACAATAACTACCAATCACCCCGTCACCCCTATACTAATGAACTAATAAGAAAATGAGACATTCGTTTACTACGAAATACAATGTCTGATTGAGACATCAACATATAGCATAAACAATCCATAAATCATTTGATTCACAGACACAAATATTGTACAATATTGCCAACATTTTATTTATTTTATTGTATTGCCAATTTTTTAATAATTGAAAAAGTATAATATGAACTCTAAATTAAAAACCACGTTATAATTGACTACAAGTGCCGATTCGTGTTCCACCTCGTCACTCTTCATAATATACTATTAGTATATATGGTAATAAAAAGAACTAAATAATAGAGTGGTTATATTGATGGTAATAAATTCCTCTCTATCATCCATTTCCTCTCACCAATACTATTACTTATTTCCAACTAATAATAGAGTGCTTAGAAGATGAAACCCGAGGGAAACAAGAAGATCGACTTATTGGCTTACACACCATAGAAGGCATGCAATCCACATGCATTGATGTATTGTCACTTACCTCTAGAAAGACATTACTTTACTACTTACGTATTGAAAACTCTTTATTTCAACTCACACAGGAGAACATAAGATCATCTGGAATGCAATACATAGCAATGATCGAAGGCTATCACCTATTGGCTACAAGCATGTTCCATAAAAGATGATAATTCATGATACAGTAACAATCATACAAATTAGCGGCCTGTTTCAATGCATTCAGCAACGAACATTAGTAGGTTGTAACAATGACGAGGACTTTGTCTAAGTGATTAGAAACCGGTTTGCAAATTCAACATGTTTTGGGTGCGAAATATACTCTGCAACGCCTTCCGTGCTGTCAAATGTTGACTCAAAACATGTGTAAAAAACCCTGATGTAGGTTCTTGTATGCTCACATCCTTGCCCTTGCAAAATCAGATAACAAGAAATTAAATTAAATTCGTGTATTAGACAATTGAAACAAAAAGATGCAATTCTCTAGAACTGTACATAACTGAAGAATTTATAATGCAGTCATCAAAAATTCAAAATATAATGTGAGATTGCAAAAACCCTACTGCAAATTGCAAGTACTTATTCTACTTGTTGTCCCCTCCAGTTGAGAATGTAAGTTTGCTCTATTTAGGCCCTAGGACCTCTTGATAAGTCCCAATTTTGTCGGCCACTTCACGGATGAAGTGCTAAAATTATTCAGCATAAAATCCTCAGATGTTAAACATTTATAACAAAGAAGCAATCTAACTGCTTATCTAAACAGGGTTGATCAAGAGAGACTCTCCATGTATTATAGGAAAGAATTGGACAAATGACAACCAGTGATTCACAGGCAAAAAGCACTGACTATATAAAAAGGTCAGCAGCCTAATAAAACTCATACACATAACTTGAGGAAATATATTAATGCAATTATGAAGTCTACATTACAGTATTATTGTAGACACCTAAATGGTCTCCCCAAATGAGTAATCCGTGATGAAACATTACCGCGTCTCGCGATTGTTTCGACTCAGAAAAGATGCTTTAAAATCACAAAAGTTGAAATACGTTGAGTTATACTCGGAACTATTGAGCAAAGGACAAATAAGAGGGGCAAAAACATTTCTTTTTTATTATTTTAATTATTTTCTATTTTAGTTTTCTTTTCTATTTTAGGATTTTTTAAAAATATATTGGTGATCCCATAATTTCCACTTTCATCACACTCTTCACATTTTTCTGAGCCTCACCATATTAGATTTAGTTTTATTTTTTCTACATTTTCTATGATTTTTATAAGTTTTTATACGCAGAAATACAATAGAAAAAACATCAAAATACAACAAAAAAATACTCCGGAAATACGTGAACCTTCTAGAACACTCTAACTCCTTGCTTGGAGAGCAAAGGGTGTCAAGGTGCGTCGAATCAAAGCGAGTCACGTATTATGGAAAATAAAATCGGAGGAAATAAAAAAAAAATACGCGGAGAATAATACGCAGACCTGCGTATATAGTCCCCCCGTATATACGCCAGCTCTCCTGCGTATTATACGCAGGTCCCCTGCGTATATACACAGCTCCCCTGCGTATATACGCAGGGTTTTTCTCCTCCTTTTTCCCCTCCGCCTATAAATACGTCCTTCTCTCCAAAAAGACACGATTTTTCAACTGACACACACGTCTATTCAATCTCTCCGTCCCTAACTTCGTATTCCTTCTCTCACGCTCTCACACTCTCTCATACACTCTAAAATACATTCGTTCTTGATTCTAAGCAATCGATTCTGTTTCGATTCAACAACCGAAATCAAGGTATAACTCTGAGATTACTCACCTAAAACTTTCTTTTTGACTCTTTTTAATTCCTTTTGTCACTTTTAATTGACTAATTGTTATTACGAGTTTCAATTCAATTAACACAATGTAGAAACCAACTCTTGAATCATCTCATGTAAATATGTAGGATTGTCATTAACGTTTTCAAATTCGTATTCATCATCTTGTCACAATTTGCATTATGCATATCGTTTTGTCAATTACTAACATGTTTCTTTGTCTTGATTAGCAATTCGATCAAAGGACGACTCTTTTAGTTTTTACTTTAACGATTTGTGTATTTGCAGAGACAAGGTGAGAGGACACACATGTATACTATTATGCTTTACTAACCTTTGTGTTTCATGTTTCGTTTGTATATACTCTATCACACTTGTACATATTGCTTAATCAAGATCGGAATTCAATTGCTTGTCACATTAAAGTCAGATAATCATGACGACCGGTTTTATAGGCACCTTATTAATATTGACTAATAATCAAGTGATCGCCTTATCCATGGTAGAAGTCATTGTTTGTACATAATAGCAACCCACCTAATAATATTAGATTAGTGCGCTTTCAAGATCAATCAATAGGCTCTTTGAATTCAATGTTATGACTCATGGAACTACAATGAGACCGAGTAGAGGCCGCTACATGCGGCGGATTGGTTACTGATTCAATCTGTACCATGTCCCCGAACCCACACTTTGGTTACTGGACCTATTTGTGGGCCACTAGTTTGGCACCAACGTTTCGGGCGTTCGTGAATAACCTATATAGGCACGGTGGCGATCCCCTCAATTCGACAACACACCCCAACGCATTCACATGCGGATTCCATGGATCAATTCCATGACACTGAAGCTGCTGAGGTCACGCCCCCTAAGGCGGGGCGAAGCCCTACAATTATACAATTATACCTGCTGAAAGCTGCTTCCGTATACTGTCAACCCCTTTCTCCCACTTCTCAAACTTGAAGGATCCAAACACTTAGCTGCAAGGGCGAAATCTAGAGCCTCTGTAAGCTTGCCCAACATACAAAAACAAGAATGATAAAGAAGATATATAGAATTTAGAACCTAGAAGTGCCAAAACAATCGGGCACCTTAAAGCATCAATTCTCTCTCAAACAAAGATGCATAAACCAAACTACGAATAAAGACTGGAAATAATAGGCTATACCACTGTAGTCTAACAGCAAAAGCATGGGACAACCCGTTACAATAAAGGTATGAAATTGCTGGGAATCATTACATATTAATTAATCAGATTTCTTTAGAAATTAGAGACAAATTAGACATGTAATTGAAGCATGAAGTGAATACATAGATACAGTAAACATCATGAGCACAGACTTGACCATGAAACCTGTTTAAACCTTTATTTATAGGTAAGAATTTGAATCAGGTAAATAACCACTCAAATCTCAGAACTCCTAATCATCAGGATAAGAAATCACACAATATTATATATATTATGCTCCTACGACTTGATGTTTTTGTGCAGAAAGCAAGTCCAAGATCTGCATCTCAATCTACAGGTAGGACCTCAATACCGTGGATAACGAGGTCGGACTTCTACAATTCTCCATTCCCTATCAATGTCATTACCAACACATCAACAGCACCATAAGCACCAACCCGGTTATAGTATTTTCCCATATCTATCTTTATCCATCTATGACCAATATCCCTTCGATGCTCGAATGCATCTTCACCCTCTAAATCATCAAACATATCAATGTTTTTCGGGTGCCTTAAGATAAAAGCTCTTTGTCACATTATAGCTATTTCCTCCCTCATATATACCATTACAATCCATCCCTGACACGAGAACTGTGACGGGGCAAACATCAAAACCACGAGACCAACTCTCGAGCATAAAAGAGAAGTACATGTGATAAGTAGTATTTGGTGAGAGCAATTGTGTGCGTATGGTTCCTATTATGAAGAGATCATCTGCACCCAACAGTTCTGCCACCTCTGGGAACCTACAAAATAATAAATTTTGGGAAATTCTTCATTTTTTTTCTTTCATGAAAATAGAAGCCTATAATATACATCAACATTAAAAGAACACTTGTAAGCAACTTTTCTTTTCATTTAAAAGGGAACCTAGAAGGTTTTTTTGACATAAACTTAACAGTAATTAGCATCTTTATGTTAGCAGGAATTCACTAATCTCTGATGTAATGGGTCAAATATCATTCTACTGGAATTCTCTGAAGAATAAACTGTGTTTTGAGTAAAAGTAATTTCTATGCTCTTCACAAAATATATATCTTTCCAGGTTAGGTTTTCTCAACATCATTTCTTGAATGTATTTAAGAACATCTCAAACATAAATGGCTCAACTTGCTTTTATGCAGAGAGAGATGGCGTATTCCTTCTCTCACGCTCTCGATACCTCTCCTCACACTCTGACACTCGTGAAATAGGTTCTCTGATTGAGTTCCTAGCATCGATTCTGTTTCGATTCAACAACGAGAAATAAGGTATAACTCTGAGATTACTCACCTAAACTTCTTTTTTGACTCTTTTTAATTTCCTTTTGTCACTTTTAGAATTTGACTAATTTGTTATTACGAGTTTCAATCAATTAAACTAATGTAGAAACACTACTTGGAATCATCTCATGGTAATAGTAGGATTGTCATTTAACCGTTTTCAATATTCGTTTATTCATCATCGTTTGTCCAAATGTGCATTGATGCATATCGTTGTCTATATACTGATGGTTCTCTTTGTCTTGATTAGCAAATTGATCAAAGTGACGAACTCTTTTAGTGTTTTACTGTTAACGATTTGTGGTATTCTGCAGAGACCAGGTGAGAGGACACACAGTGTATACTATATCCTTACTAACTTTGTTTCGTAAATGTTTTTCGTTTGTGATAGACTTCTATCAACACTTGTAACATAATTGCTGTAATTTCAGGACGATCGGGAATTCAATTGCTGCCTTTGTCACATTAAAAAGTCAGATAATTCATAGGACGACACCGGTTTTATAGGCACCTTAGTTAATATGACTAATATCAGAAGTGACGTCCTTATCATGGTAGAGAGTATTGTTTGTAACATATATAGCAACCCACCTAATAATATTAAGATTAGTGCGCTTTCAAGATCAATCAATAGGCTCTTTGAATCAATGGTTAGTGACTGCATGGAACTTACAATGAGACGAGTAGAGGCTCGCTACATGCGGGCGGATTGGTTACTGATTTCAATCTGTACCATGTCCCGAACCACACTTTGTTACTGGACCTATTTGTGGGGCCACTAGTTTGGCACAAAGTTTTCGGGCGTTCCGTGAATAACCGTATATGGGCCGGTGGCGATCCCCTCAATTCGATCCAACAATTCCCAACGCATTCAACTGCGGATTCCATGGATCAATTCCAGTGACACTGTAAGCTGAGGTCACGTCCCCCGTAAGGCGGGGCGAAGCCTACAATTATACAAGTTATACCTGTGAAAGCTGCTTCCGTTATACTGTAACTGCCTTTCTCCCACTTCAAAACTTGAAGGATCCAAACCTTAGCTGCAAGGGCGAAATCTGAGCCTCTGTAAGGCTTGCCCAACTAGACAGATAACAATGAATGATGAAAGAAGATATTATAGAATTTAGAACCTGATAGTGCCAAAAAAATCGGCACGCTTAAAGCATGCAATTTCTCTTCAGAACAAAGATGCATAACCAACTAGTCGAATAAAGACGGAAAATAATAGGCTATACCACTCAGTAGTCTAACAGCAAAACGATGGCGACAACCGTACAATAAACGGGTATGAAATTGCTGGAATCATTACATATTAATTGAATCAGATTTTATTTAGAAATAGAGACATTAGACATGTTAAATTTGAGCATGAAGTGAATACATAATACAGTAAACATCATGAGAACAGACTTGACCATGAAACCTGTTTAAACCTTATTTATAGGTAAGATTTAATCAGGTAAATAACCATCAAATCTCAGACTCCTAATCATCACGGATAAGAAATCACACATATATTATTATTATGCTCCTACGACTTGATGTTTTTGTGCAGAAAGCAAGTCCAAGATTGCATTCAATCTACAGGAGGACTCAATACCATGGATAACGGGCGGACTTCTCAATTCTCCATTCCCTATCAATGTCATTACCAACACATCAAGCAGCCAACAAGACCCACCCGGTTATAGTATTTCCCATATCTATCTTTATCCATCTATGACCAATATCCCTTCGATGCCGAAGCATCTTCACCCTCTAAATCATCAAACATATCAATGTTTTCGGGTGCCTTAAGATAAAAGCTCTTTGTCAATTATAGCTATTTCCTCCCTATATATACCATTACAATCCATCCCTGACACGAGAACTGTGACGGGGCAAATCAAAACCACGAGACCAACTCTCGAGCATAAAAGAGAAGTACATGTGATAGAGTATTTGGTGAGAGCAATTGTGTGCGTATGGTTCCTGTATGAAGAGATCATCTGCACCCAACAGTTCTGCCACTCTGGGAACCTACAAAGTAATAAATTTTGGGAAATTCTTCTTTATTTTTCTTTCATGAAAAGAAGCCTATATACTACATCAACATTAAAGAACACTTGTAAGCAACTTTTTTTTCATTTAAAAGGGAACCTAGAAGGTTTTTTTGACATAAACTTAACAGTAATTAGCATCTTTATGTTAGCAGGAATTCACTAATTCTCTGATGTAATGGGTCAAATATCATTCTACTGGAATTCTCTGAAGAATAAACTGTGTTTGAGTAAAAGTAATTTCTATGCTCTTCACAAAATACATATCTTTCCAGGTTAGGTTTTCTCAACATCATTTCTTGAATGTATTTAAGAAATCTCAAACATAAATGGCTCAACTTGCTTTTATGCTTTGTTTGTGTAC
>SNQN01001534.1:0-16222 GCA_008642245.1 Bassia scoparia | reverse complement strand
AAGTTCTTATTGATCTGAGGCCAAAAGAAAAAAGTTCAATAAGCATAACATCTTGTGCGCCTTATAAATAACCTCTTTGAATTGTTGTGCATTACACATAATTTGCTACACATAATCATGCCGCTTGGCAGTACAAATAATTTGCTATAAAATGCTATATGATTTTAAAAGGTATGCCTATTATAAATTTATAACTCAATTAAGAATGTGAAAAAGATTGCAAAAAAAAAAAAGATGGAAGAAAAGAGAAACCTAGACTCAGGTAGGGGTTTCCACCTCCAGCACTGAGGATTATCACCTGATTCAATAAAGAGCTCTCGGGCGCTAAGCATATAGCATTTCTTCCCAGTCCATTTATCCAAAGAAAAGCTCTGCACAAGAAAGTGGTCAAATGAATGCCATGCCACAGAGCAATTATACATCCAACATTAGGTAATTGTCATGTATACAGTGYAAGAACTGGTTGCAAACCTTAGAAATTGACATTATGACAAGCATTTTCATTTTGATTGAGAAATAATAAAGTTTAACTACTTAGCCCCAGCATATTCACCCACTTTCCTTTAACTCCATATTCCAGACAGTATGACCATTCAGCTAAGATCCACTAACGTAATTCAGTCTACCTTTGATATCAAACTATCTCACTCTACAGGAAGCTAGTTATTTAATGGAAAGAAACTTTTAAGCCCCTAGAAAAATTTCAAGTTTATTGATAACAAAACGCTAAGCTCCTAAAGATACTGACCGCTTCTACCAATCAGCGCAATTTAACTTAATACTCTCCACTCTTGTATACACAGAATAACTTAAGAGATATTAACAAAAGCGAAAATGTCCTAATTCAACCTTCAAATTTATTAAAAACAGTATATATTAATCACAAGTAAATTAAACCATCTTAGTTCTACTCAATTTATGCTTCATCCCAAAGTAGCATTCCCATTTCCATTTTTGGAAAAGGCTCTTCTGAAGTTCTGATATACAGTACAATATTTCTCTTTTTCCTCTGTACTCTCATAGTTGCCCCACTTTCTCTCTCGTCAATAAAATTCAATTATACTACCCAGCTATGTTARTATTCAATTTCGTGACCATTTGGAATAAGCCTACTGCCTATCACAAGCATTGCATTACCTTACACCATGTACTTAAAACAAACAGGAAATGTAAGTTTCGACAGAGGAGTTACACCTAAAATCATCACTTAAAAAAACTATGAATAAAGGAAACAAGTTTCTATCAGATTGCTCAACATATATTAAATGGGTTATGTGACCACACCATGAGTCCACGAGTGCAGAAATACCAAATTTTATGCAACAGTTACAATTGGCAAGTAAACTACTAATTAATAATTTTAAAATAAACCAACTGCTAATAAACAACAAACCTTGATCCTAAATTTGGTTTTTGGAGCAACTGAAATTTCAGGTCTGACTTCATAATAAGAATATGCTGGTTGTGTAGGGTCTCTCCACATCATCATGACCCTCAATCAAAAACCCAAAACAAAATGAATAATGAAACAAAAGATTGATTTATCACCAATGACGTAGCAACAAAAGATCGAACACCCAAAATCAACAATAAAAACCTCAAATCGAAAATCCTAAATTGATAAATTGGTTAAAATAATTCACCAAATTCAAGAGAATTTTCATTAAAATCCTTAAAAACACCCAAATTCAAACCAATAAACAGCGTTGCAAAATACAAACCAACCTAATAAATCAGAAACCCTAGAAAATCAGTCTCACGATAAAAAATCCATTCTCAGAACACATAAATCTACAATCACAAAACCCTAATCCCACAACAACAAAACGATTGAATCAAAACCCAGAAATTCATAGCAAAACCCCAATCAAACAAAACATCAATCAACTGGAAGTCAACAACATTCAATAAAATAAAATAAAAATGAAAAACAAACCTTTTGCGATTCTTCCTAGCAGCATCCCGACATTTGCTGAAATATGTAGCAAACACAAGAAACCCCAATCATGTCATATAGTAGAGAGCAATAAACTCATGTTGTAGTATCTTTAGGAGCCCAACAATGAACACTTCCTGAAAGTAAAAAACACAACAAAAAGGAGCTGAACTTACAAAAAAATCGAATATTATTGAATAAGAGAGGAACAAAATTAAATTTAACCAAAAAACTCCAAATCGAAACCCAAAACTCAAACCCTAAAATTCGAACGAAACCCTAATTTGAACAAAACAAAACTATTAATTAACAAACAAATCAACTTACAATCGAAATTGGTACTTAATGGGAAACCTTCAATTGCAAACATTTGGTTTCAGGTTCTCCTATAGCCCCCAACACGAACCTTTAGCTTCAATCCCCTTTTTTCAATCGCCATTGGGTAGCAGTAACCCGACTTGTTGCGACCACAACAACAACGACTGATGACACTGTAAAGGAGCAGCGACGGTGAGACGGTGACGGAAAACGGCGGAGAATTAGAGAGAGGACCGTCGCAGGGAGAAATAAAACAGACCAATGCAACGATCTGGCGAAGGAGGAGGTATGAGTGGTGAATGAATGAAATCTGAAATGGCAGCAAGGAAACGAACAAGAAAAGAAGAAAGGAAAATAGAAGGGGAGGACAAAGAAGAGCATAACAAAAAAACAAAATGAGTGGTGAATGAATGAAATCTGAAATGGCAGCAAGGAAACGAACAAGAAAAGAAGAAAGGAAAATAGAAGGGGAGGACCAAGAAGAGCATAACAAAAAACAAAATGAGTGGTGAATGAATGAAATCTGAAATGGCAGCAAGGAAGTGATAAGATTATGGCAGACTTGTAATTAACATGAAGAGAAGAGGGCATATTGGGGAGTACACTCTTTATTATGAACAGTAACTCCATTAGCCACTTTTTATATTGTATGGGATAAAAAAAGTCAACAAATGGAAAAGGACAAACAGGGCCTACCATCATGATTATATATATATAAATTAATATTTTTTTATGGATACTCACGTAAGCATGGTAACTTTGCATGAAGTTCTTTAACATGGAAGTATCATGCATACGAAGTATAAGCATGTAAGTATCATGCATGTGGAGTTACTTCGAAGCAAGGTCATTAGCTTGGAGTATTCAGTTTGCGCATGCAAATCAAGAGGGCTTAAGCAACATCAGCGGTACCTCCATATCTTTTCACATATTAGACGAACAGAATTATTTCGCGTATTAGATGAACAGAGCCATATGCCACATACTTATGAAAGCAAAGACCTGTTCTTACCATCATAATAGCTAGCACCATAAAGAAAGCTAACACCTCTTCCCTCTACAAGGTGCACTTCCAAGCATCGCATAGTTGTACACTTCCAAGCATTTGGCGTTGCCGCTCTTCTGTCCCCTTCGCAAAGACGAATGTGTGATGTTCGATGTCACTGTTTTGCACTTACAAAGCATTTCGACCACAACTAGCTAGTGGTGCGAGTAGAATGTATTGGAAGCACAAATTGCCGACGGGCGCGGGTCGCTCAAAGTAGGAAGGAAAGCTTCTCCATTTGCAAACAGGGGACCTCACAAGCTACTCCACCATCATTCTCTTCGCATAGGAACAACGATGATAGCGATGGCGAAACAAGCAACCAAAGTTGCTACATCAACAAAGTTTCAAGCATGGACATTCGTAAAATACACCTTCACGAGTCTACCTTCGCATGAACCACAAAGGTGCGACGTGCGAGCTCACCGTTTTGTAAAAACGGTCAAAATGGAGTCGCACTTCGCAGCAATAGAAGAAGTCGCTTGAGCATACCTTCGCCTGAGCATTTCCATGGCAGCTCTCAACTCCCTCGAAAGTACGAATTACAAAGTTATGACCGATGAGCTCATCATTTTCTAAATTTCAAAGGTTTGACATCGCACTCCAATCCGCCTCGCACAGTGCGATCGGCGAGCTCACCGTTTTCTAAATTCCAAAGGTTTTGACGACCTCGCATCTCCAACTCCTTCACAAGTGCGAAGACAATCACGGCGAGCCGGGAGCTCACCGTTTTCTTTCTCCAAACATATGCAATCGCAAATAATCAAGACTGGACTGGCGACGTTATCGACTTCTATCTCCAATTGATTTCAGTCGCACCCACCTTTGTTGTCTCGGGGGTTGCTCATAAAAATGGAGGACCTTCGAAGTATAATAAACAGAAGAATCCACACCTGATTCTGCGCAAATTGAAGCAAGGTAGCAAATATTTTTTGAATTTGTGACTCTTGCATTTATAAATTGCCATAAAAAAAATTGCAAAAGGAGAAGAAGCACGAAAATGGTGAAGTATAGAGTAATGGGTCAAAAAGAAAGATGAAGTGCTGGTGCGTATTAGCTTAAGGCATCACGTGCTCCTTTAAAGTGGGAAGCTAGAATTAGACTTCGAAAAGTCAAAAATCAATTTCTGAAGTGTTGGATGAGATTTGCCATGCAATAAGCAAAACAACTAAAGCAGCCTGGCCCACCACTACCTTCTTCATACTTGATAATGCATGAAATGCGACAAATAGCTAGGAAGGCTTGGAAGCTGGCCCCACAATGATAAGACCATGCAATGAAGTACTATAAGACATACAAATGATAGTTATATGTACATTGGATTATGCTAAGCTAGAAGTCTAGCAATTTCGCCAAGAGACCATGCGAGAACGGCCAAAAAGCCTCATTGTATTGCGAGAAGGTCCAGTTCGAAGGTTTCTTGGTCAAACACCCTCCTAGTCCAATTGGTTAGGGGGTCTTTGAGGGGCAAATGATGTGTCATTTAAAATATATTGGCCACGTGTCCACTTACTATTCGGTCAAACGATCCTAGGTGGCAAGCACCTCGGTTATAATTTTAAACAGATCGAGAATCCGATATTCGTACACCAAAGTGGTAGTAATGGATAATCAACGGTATAGATAGATGACAAGTGTCACCCATCCAAGTTTCCAAGGGATTAAGGTGAAGCACCTATAAGTACCCCGAAGAAAGCTCATTAAGAGGACACTCAAGTCTCACCATTCTCACCCACCAATACTTGAGAGCAACTCTCTCTACTTTCTCTCTCTAAATAGAACTTTTATTCCCTTTATTCCAATACTTACTTAAGCATCGGAGGGGAGATAATCCAAAAAGGATTATTCTCCTTTGTGTAGGTGCTAGGCCACATTGAAAGTGCTAGGATATTGTTTAGCGCCAGGACACACCTTTGCTAGGAGAAAGAAAGTGCCAAGACTCACCTTGACTTGTCCAGAAGGAAAGCAAGCGTTAAGGTTCGTATTTTTGTCCAAGGAAGATCAGCTCTCCCGAGGTAGCATTGACTGGAAGCCTCCACCCCGCTCTCAACCTAGAAGCTAGGGAAACATTGTAGCCAAGACATCCCCATTTTAATTGTTGCAACAGTTTTAATTTTTGTTTTTTTAATATAGTCAAAAGCTGCGGTTTACTAAAAAAAACCGCAGGTTTTGCGATTTTTCCATTTTTCCCCCTCTAAGATAGGTTAAATGCCGCGGTTATTTAAAAAATCGCAGCTTTTAACTCTCAAAAGCTACGGTTGTGTAAAAACCGTAAGGTTTGAGGCGTAGCTTTTCTATCTATTTCTACTAGTGAGTGATTTAGAAACAAGGATTTTAAAAACACTAAAGCAATAACACTTAGGAGATACTAATTATGCCCATCTATATAAAAGGAATTTGTGTCAATCAAAGTATTATCTCAATCCAATAATGGGGGTAATTGTGATCTTAGTTTAGCTATTTAGTTTGAATCATTTCCCAAATCATCCAACACTCCCAAATCTTGCTTAAATCTAAGTCCCCTCAAGCTCTCACAAGAAATGGTTTAAAATGGATTAAACCAACACCCTAATCAACCCTTCCAATCCTTTGCAAAGGTTGATCAAGCCAACTATCACTCCCACAACGTTCGGTGGCCAAATCCAAAGCAAAGTAAGGTAGAGAAACCACAACTTTTGACAACAATGATGGTTGGAATGAGTATTTTATATCATCTTGACACTAATGGATTATAAATGGGCTTCTTAGCACTCCTAAGCTAGTAATCTACTCACTAATCGTTGTTGAAAGCAAGAAAACAACAAAAGCAATAGAAGAAAACATGGAATTTGCCATGAAAACAGGTAATTGAAAGCTATAAATGGGTATTCTAGAACTCACTCCAAACTAAACCAAGTTGAACAAAATTACAAGCAAGATGATCACAAACAAAGGGGGAAACTAATTATCAACAAAAGCAACAAACATACCCACAAAAACCTAATAATTCGTAAATGTGCAAAAACATGAAGTAAACTATATTAGAATTGAAAACAAATGCTATAATTGAAATTACCTTGAAAAATCAGATGGAAAGCATATAAAGTTTGCTACAAACGGTTGAGAATTGAGGAAACTAGAGCAAAATTTATCAAGAACTTGAAGCCTTTTCTCTCTCCTAACTATGGAAGAATGAAGAAGATGAAGATGAAAAGAAAAATCTGAAAATCGTAATCTAAAAATTCTATTCTAATTCTCTACTTACTTGCTTGTTTCTCTCTCCTAAAACTATATACAAATGGCTCACTTACAAAGTCATAAATATTACAAGAAAGCCATTACTAATTCCAACATGTGTCAAATATCCCTCCTTGTACTTGTAGCTTAGCTTTCAAAAAATCAAAATTCGAGTTTATTTTCTCCCCTAATTAGGTTCATTAAGCTTAAGTAATAATATTGATCCTTCCTTGTGGTTCGACCCATGACTTGCCCACTATACTAGTATAGTTACAAGTTTTGGAATTATAAATCTTTATTTGATAGCCTGTACCTTGGCAATTCAATGACCCTTGGTTTGAGGTATGTAAAATTGGTGCCGTTGCCGGGGAGGGCAAAGTGCTTGAGTTTTTGCAAATGTAATTTGTTTTGACTTGGTTTTTCATAAAATTCAAAAACCCAAAAAGATTTTTCAACTTCACTTGTAGTTGTTTTTGTTTCAGTTAAAGCAATTTTTCCTTTCAAGTAAAGTAGCGAAACACTTGCTTTTACATATTGTGATTATGCTTGGAGTTGTGTGTTTATACTCAAAATGACTAGAGGAAGTTGCCACTGCACTTCTTTTGGGAAGTTGCGGAACCCGTTTTAAACCTTGCCTATAACTGCATTAAGCAAGGCGAAGGACTTCATGCCTGGTAGTGTACTAAAGGTCTAGATTAGGGGACAAGGGTAAGGGTGAAGTTGTGCACAGCACCCACCGACATCAACCTCTACTCAGTTATTGCGAGTTCATTGTCCGAAAGACAACAACAAACAGTTTTCCGTTTTAACAGAATACTATGCAAATAGTGTCTAGTTTGTTGTGGCATGTGTTGTTAATTCCGTATTACAGGAGCCTAACACCGGTTGTCCATAGTTATCTTATCAGCCATGAAACACGAAATATGCAGATCTTTGTTAAAGCATATTATCGTTGTGAGACAAGCATGCAAGCACTCGTACGAGAAATATAAAGTTATTCCTTAAGGTTGCTTTTAATTTGAATTGCRAAWTCGTTTGTTAGTCAATATTACATGCAAATCACATAGAAAGTCGAATTTCTAAACAAGCATGCAAAAGGGGGTTTAGAATTGAGACGTTGGCCTTAAACATACCGCGCAACACGATGTCGAAGACCAAGAACGCTGCCTCGGACCCTTAGGAACCCTTGTTGAACATTAGAACCCTTGAAAACCTCTTAGATATATTGCAAAAGAGCCTTTGAATAGGCTTTTTATGTGTTTGAATTGTGTTTGAATGTGTTTGAGAGAGAGAAAGAGAGAGTAGGGCGAGTAAGAGAATGCACATCTAAAAGCCAAAAGTTTCTCAAATGAATAAAGGAGGCTCCCTATTTATAGGCAAGGGTTGAATTCGGCCAAAATAGGAAGTTTTTGGACGCAATTACACCCCAAACTGGGCGCAATTGCGCCCAGTATCGACCTCGATTTTGGCCGATTTTGCTTGCCGCGAATAGCATGATTGCGATTTTAGAATATCTTAATATAATCGTACATGATTTTATACGATTATTATTTTATATTATTGCGATTGCGTCGGATATTATTGCGATATTCGAGATTGTTTTACCTCGAATAACGAGATTGTATTGAAATAATATCGTAATATAATCGTATAAAATATATACGCGATTTATACGATCATAGTTGATATTATTGCAATTATGGCTGATATTACCACGATTCTTGGGATTTTTCGGCTCCCTCGGGACCCTTGTCTCGAGGCAAAAATCCCGGGATGGCCCGCTTTTCTCGGTTTTGCGTTTTTGCTTAAGAAATTCATAAATATTAAACCATAAATCGGAAAATTATGGAAAAAATGTAAAAATTCCTTGCAAAGAATAGGGTGTTGTTCTAAAATTTTTTGCGAATTTTGGAATTTTTTTCATAATTTAATTAATTATCGCAAAATTAATTAGATTGCCGAAAATTCCGAAAAATGCCAAAAATACTTCGAAAAATTCCGAAAAATTCTAGAAAAATGTTTTAAAATAAGTTAAAATTATTTGAAAATTAAAACTTATTTTTTGAGGTGCTAAATACTTGGAATAGGTGTCCAGTGCAAGGGATTCTACTTTTTAGAGGGCCTATCAGGGTCCTAGCTTTCTCGATTTGACTTGTGTGTTGCAAGGGGTGTCTTATCATTGGCCGTTTTGGGCTAGGGACAAATGTATGTATGTACAGAAGCCCCTACTTAGGCTGAGTTTGTTGAGAATAAAATCTCGTAAAACGAAAGCCAAAGTACCTGGTACTTGCAAAACAAACGCCTTAGTTTTGCCTGCACCTGCGGCTGCATGCTGCTTGCTTACTTGTCTCTGTTGCTAACATTTTTGCTTACGTTTCCACCTATGGTTTTGATTCCACCAGGGCTTCGTGCTTCGATCTTTGGGGGGAAATTTCCACCTATGGTTCTGATTCCACTGGTGATTTTTTGCTAACAAGTTGTCTGCCTCGATACTTCCGCTAAGACTTCTTGTGGAACTATTATCTCAATATCCACTCAGATGCTTCCGTTAGGACTTCATGAGGAATTACTGCGGTGTCTGTATCGATGCCTCCGTTTGGACTTCTTTGGGGAAAATAAAATGGTTTCCGTATCGATGCCTTCGTTTGGATCTGGTGCTTACTTGAAATTTTTATCCCATCTCGACTCGTCCTTTGGGAAGATCAACATACTGGTAATGCAGCATAAAGCCACGATCGCGTATAGCGAATGTATTTTTGTTGGGGCGTGCTTGATCTGCTGTATCCCATCTCGGCTAGTCGTCCGAGAGAACTGAAATGGAGGTAACGTCGCGTATAGCCACGATCGTATATAGAGAATGTCTTTTTGCTGGAGCATGCTTAATCTGTTGTATCCCATCTCGGCTAGTCGTTAAGGAGAACTCAAATGGGGGTAATGTCGCGCAAAGCCACGATTGTGTATAGCAATGTCGTTTTGTAAATGCTAGCATTGTGTGTACACAATCAAGATAACGCTTGGCTTTTGCGAGGACGATACGAATCCGGTTGGGGAATGTAAGCTTTAACTTTGATTGTCTTTCGACCCTCATTTGATCGTGGTTATTGCTTCGTTGTGACTTTGCATTCGCTTATGGCTTGTCGTAGCTTCGTAGGTGTATTTCTGTAGCGATTCGATGACTTTCGGGCCCATTTTTCTTGCTTAGGGGCATTTTGGTCATTGTGCATGACTTTGAAAGTTGGTTGGAATTCCCGGGAATTACCAACGATATTTGAACGCAACGGGCTTCGCGCGTACACAAGTGAGGCCATGAAAAATGGCTCGAAAAACGAGCCAAATATAGGCAGAAGTTGGGCGCAATTACGCCTAGCATTCAACCATTTTGGCTGAATTTTGTGGCTTATTAAGGCCACTTTGCCTCATTTGTTGCTTTGTCTTTTGCTTTGCTCTTCTCAAGTACTCTCTAAACTCCATTGTTGCTTAGAGGAATTTCTTAGAAAGGCTTTGTTTGCTCATCAAATCCCAAATTCAAGTAAGTTTACTCCAAACTTTAAATTCACTTGTAAGTTGCAATTTAGTACTCAAAATTATGCCATTTGAATATGCCTTATCAATTTGTGCAATTGAATTGGGGCTTTCTCCCTTGCTTGTGTATGCTTGAAATTGTTGAATGTTTTGGCTTGTTCATGCTTTTGTGAGTCTTTTGCAACTTGTTTCATCAAATTTGGTGCAAATTTGAGTGACTTATACCATTGTAAGCTTACTACTTGAAGAAGATGATGAAGAATAGCTTGCTATGACCATGCCTTGTTGAATTATGCATATGCCTTGTTTATTTTTGCTTTTTGTTGATAGAATAAATCTTTCCATGCCTATCTGCAACAATGTGGATGCCCATGTATGATTTCACCATTGTAAGTAGCTTAAAGCTTAAAAAAGCACTTGTTAATGGTGATTACTTACTAAATTGAGGAGTATGGCATATGAGTGAGCGTGTAAACCTTCTTGAAATCCTTGTTGCATATAGAATTTGTAAGTGGAGTTGTGCATTCCGTTAGGTATGTATATTCACTGGGGAGAAGAAGTTCTCTTTCTCTCCTTTCTAATTGCTTGCCTATTGTCCCGACTGTCAGGAAATTGTGCATTTCCTTCAACCATGGTTGTGTTGATTAGTTGTAAGCCCCTAGAGGGCCTTTTGTTTTTATGCGGGATGTCCATTTTTTGTCGTTATGCTGCCCGTTTTTTTCAGAATCTTTGCCCCATTCTGCGTGTAGCATGCCAGTGCGAAGAGGAAAACAAGTGCGCAGCTCCCGCCAAAGATGAAGGGTGAATGACTGGGATAACTCTGAGTTATGATGCTCCCCTGATCACCACGTTTTTATTCGTCTTAGGAATGGACGGGTGTGTTGTTTTCACATGTCTGGTTGTCTTTTGTTTTGCCTCGTTTGCTAATTTTTGTATCATCTCTTATGTAGAGCGATCAGCCCCAATAGTCGAGCTAGTTTCTGAGGTATGAGTCTTGCTTATCTGCACTTTTTCTTTGCATTTTCTTTCTGCTAGTTGTGCACTAACTTTGACTTGTCTTGTGCAACTTGATTATGACCTCGGTGAGGTCCCCTTTGTTGACTTGAGGACTCGTCATGACTTGGAAGAGTTCATTGGGCTTGCTCCCACAACAAGAAAAGTCGCCTCGGCCGACCACGGTTACCGACCGATTATCGGTCGATAACAGGAGTTACCGACCGATTATCGGTCGGTAACAGGAGTTACCGACCGAAAATCGGTCGGTACCTGTTGTCGCAATTGCTTTCGTCGGTAATCTCAAGATTACCGACCGATTTTCGGTCGGTAAGAGTTTACCGACCGATTATCGAAGGAAATCATCCGACCAATTTTTTTGAGGGAAACATAGGTTTACCGACCGATAATTCGGTCGGTATACCGACCGATTACACATCGGTCGGTATAGGTCGGTAAACCTATGTTTCCCTCCAAAAATTGGAGGGAATATGGACCGGTTACCGACCGATGTGTTGGTCGGTAACCGGTCCATTTAATTTTTTTTTTGAATTAAAAACAACATATTACCGACCGATATGTCGGTCGGTATACCGACCGATTTTTCAATCGGTCGGTAATCTATTTAATTTTTTTTCCAATCAATATATATTAAAATAATTAGAAAGATAAATTAATTAATAATATATTTATATAAAACTATTAAATAATATAATTATATATATAAAATTGTATATTTCATATGAATAATTCGCAATATACACAAGATCAAAATCAAAATGTAACAAATAAAAACGTACAATCAATAAATGGTAAACTAATATAACGACCTCTACTACGCTACGAATGCTCCAGAAGCGCCAGAACCGTCTGTGCGGTCGTCGGGGCGTTGTGGAAAGGAAGACGGGTCGCCGAACTGCCTCATGAAAGCGTCTATCTGCGCCTTCATCTGCTCTATGTACTCCGCCTGACGACGCTGTTCTTCATCTCGCAAACGTCCCTCTCAGCAGTCTCTGCTCTAACTCCACCCGAGCGCGCTCTGACGCCTCAAAACGAGCAGACATCTCATCCAGTTTAGCGGAGATCGCAGAGTAGCTAGGTCCGGCGCAACCGGACTTTTCTCGTAATAGAGAGAAGCTCTAGCTTTGCCTAGACCATAGACCTCCCCCTTGCGAAATCCGCCAACAGTGTCAAAGAACACCTTGTTCGGATCCACACCCGTACCGCTAACCTGAGACTCATTCAGGTTTTGCGTATATTGGTCCTGTAAATTACGGAGTTAGTGCAACAATTCCAAATAAAAAGAATATAACATTGACACCAAATTGATAGACTTGGTTCGAACGACAAAAGACCATCCATTTTACGTTAAAAATTGACATTTTAGGCCATTTTAGGCGTTTTTTGTGATTTTCGCTCCTATTCTTGTCACATTTCTATCCATTACTAGTTTTCTAACCTTAGCCACGTCCTATTAGACACCATTAGGCTTTCTAGACTTTGATTGACTCGGTTTGAACGATAAAGACCATTTACCCCAATAATTGCATTTTAGGCCATTTTAGGCGTTTTTGTGATTTTCGCTTCTAACTTGTCACATTTCTATCCATTACTAGTTTTCTAACCTTAGAAACGTCCTAATAGACACCATTAGGCTTCCTAGACTTTGATTGATTCGGTTTGAACAATAAAAGACCATTTTACCCAAAAAATTGACATTTTAGGCCATTTTAGGCGTTTTTTGTGATTTTCGCTTCTAACTTGTCACATTTCTATCCATTACAAGTTTTCTAAACTTAGACACGTCCTATTAGACACCATTAGGCTTCCTAGACTTGATTGACTCGGTTTGAACGACAAAAGACCATTTTACCCAAAAATTGACATTTTAGGCCATTTTAGGCGTTTTTTGTGATTTTCGCTTATAACTTGTCACATTTCTATCCATTAAAAGTTTTCTAACCTTAGACACGTCCTATTATACACCATTAGGCTTCTAAACTTTGATTGAATCGGTTTGAACGACAAAAAGACCATTTTACCCCAAAAATTGACATTTTAGCCATTTTAGGCGTTTTTTGTGATTTTCGCTCCTATCTTGTCACATTTCTATCCATTACTAGTTATAACATCCACGTCCTATTAGACACCATTAGGCTTCCTAAACATTGATTGACTCGGTTTGAACGACAAAAGACCATTTTACCCCAAAAATTCACATTTTAGGCCTTTTAGGCGTTTTTTGTGATTTTCTCGCGTCTAACTTGTCACATTTCTATCCATTACAAGTTTTCTAACCTTAGACACGTCCTATTAGCCACCATTAGGCTTCCTAAACTTTGATTGACTCGCGTTTGAAACGACAAAAGACCATTTTACCCCAAAATTCAGATTTTAGGCCATTTTAGGCGTTTTTTGTGATTTTCGCTTCTAACTTGTCACATTTCTATCCATTACAAGTTTTCTAACCTTAGACAATCCTATTAGACACATTAGGCTTCCTAAACTTTGATTGACTCGGTTTGAACGACAAAGACCATTTTACCCCAAAAAATGACATTTTAGGAGTTTTTTGTGATTTCGCTCCTATATTCTCACACATTCAAAAGCATGAACAAACAACATGTTTAATTTAGCTACTTGCTTGAATCTTCAATTTGGACCAAAACCCTATGCCTGTTAGCTACTTGCAATTTCAGAAAACAGAAAACCCTATTAAGCTATTAACAATCAGCCTTGCAATCAGCCTTGCTATTAAGCTAATTTAATCTTCAATTAGTAATTGCAGAATACAATCCAATTTGATTAAATAATTGCAAACAATTAAATAAAAAAAATAAAAAAAATTCAAACCCTAACCTTAATGAGCAGCAGCGGTTGTGAGAGAGGGGATTGGCGGCGAGGAGATCGAGGCAGCACCGCGGCAGCGCAACCAATCGAGGCAGGTTAGCAGCAGTGCAACCACCGAAGGACAGCAACAGCGCAACCACAGCGAAGGGGAGAGAGAGGGAAAGAGAAGGAGAAAGAGAAAAGGAAGGAGAGAGAGAGAGAGACTGGGGTCGCCAGAGTGGGTTCGCCGTGAGGGTCGCCATGACGGTCGCGGAGTGGGTCGCCTTGAGATTCGAAGAGAGAGAGAGAGTGAGTTGTGAGTGAGGAGTGAGGGTTGAGTTGTTTTTTTGAGTCGAATGAAATAATTTTTTTTTATTTATAAAAAACATTTACCGACCGAATGTTCGGTCGGTAAATTATTTGATTTCTTTTTTTTTTCCATAGAAACAAAAAAGGGGGTTAAATTCCCAAAGCATCACCGACCGAATATTCGGTCGGTATACCGACCGATATGGAAATCGGTCGGTGTACCGACCGAATATTCGGTCGGTGATGTTCTGGGAATTTTTTTTTATTAAATATATGTATGGGGTTTGTATAATTCAAAGGGTTCACAAACTGATATTTCGGTCGGTACACCGACCGATTTCAAAATCGGTCGGTAATGCCGACTGAATTTTCGGTCTGTAAAATACACTTCGATTCTGTCCATTTATGCAAGTATTCATTCATGTGGTGACTTGCTTGTTTTGCGAAATACATGCCGCAGGCAAGCGTTATGAGGCTACTGGGAATAATAGAATCCTGGAAACATGCCTGTTGTCAGCTGAAAGACTCGATAAGTGCACAAAATCTCGTGTCTTCAATGTTTTGTAGAGTCAGGAACCCGCCTTTGAATTGAAAATCCTTCTGCAGGTTCATCAGGGCGACGATGAGGATGCTAATGACGATGGCGACGTGTAGATAAGACCGATCCCTAACGGGGGTGGAGCTTCGACTTCCCGTTCTCATCCTGGACCGTCATCTTAGTTTACCATACCGGGATCCTCTGCTGTAGTTCCTTTCCCCATTGGACTGTCGGACGAGTCTGCCTTACAGGTGCTAGCGTCACTTGGTTTTTCGATGTGTCGCGAGCAATAGATGTACCAGTCACCTGTAGGGAAGGGGGTGACCCTAGCTTTGCATTTGTTTATTTTAGGACTTAGCTCAGACCTTCTTAGACTTATTTGTTGACTTTTGCTTGACATGACTTGACCCGACTCGATTTTAGCTTAGACTCGAGTGCTTGTGTAAATATGACTAGACTCGAGTATGACTCTAGACATAGCTCGTTTTTTAATGTCGAGCTTTGATTATAATTTGCAAAATCTAACTTGCTAACTATATGCAATGCATGTAATTAAACTTCGAAGACGACGTCGATCGTCTTGTGTTAATGTGTATGTTGCATTGCGTTGTTGAGGCGAACGTCGACTCGTTCCTCCTTGAAAACGTAGGGTAGGATCTAGATTGGACCAAGAACTGCGTGCCATCGTGCATGGGAGTAGCTAAAAGCAGCCAAATCGGACAAAAACAAGCCCCAAAATAGGCGTAATAGTACTTAAGCTAGGCGTAATTACGCCCAACATCGAGCTGATTTTGCTCAAATTTCGATTTTAGGCAAGTTTGTTCGGCCTAATTGCTTATAAATAGGTGTTTATGCACGCCCTAATTCATTCATTATCACCTCCTTAGTGCTTAAAAACCTCTCTTACATTGCTTTAGACTTCATTTAATTCATTACATCAAAGAATTTGCAATAAATCAAATGGAGAGAGACTTTGCTAATGGTTTGAATGATGTGCTTTGAAGCTTGGATGCTCATGAAAGGGAGGACCTTGCAAGGCTGAATTGTGATGTTCTCTTGACTTTAAGGTATGTAAGCCTCGATACAAACCTTCTTTATGCTGATGCTATAAGCCTGTGGGACCCGTTGATGCATTGTTTTTTGTCTTCGGATAAGGAAATATTCTTTGCCTGAGGAACTTGGTGCTATTAATTGCCTGGCCTACTGTAAGTCTCCCTTGTATCCCTAATAGTGCATGGTCGGGGAAATTGATTTGCTTGCTTTAGTTGATTATATTGCTAACGAGTGCTTCTTGCCATAGAATTTACCGTTAAAGCTAGCGATGCTAACAAATCAAACAAACATGTTAGTATTGATGAGAAAGCCCTCGTTAAGCTTGCTATACAAAATGCAAAGAAGACGTTAGTAATGAACAGCAACGTTAATGACAACGAGGAAATAAGATGGATAATAGAGTTAATGAAAACGAAAAACAACTAGAAAGTGATAAATAAATCCACAAATTCTTCTCTTTTTC
>SNQN01001533.1:67091-78533 GCA_008642245.1 Bassia scoparia | reverse complement strand
CAATGCCCCTCTCTAATAACTTTCCCTCCTTTCCCTTTCCTCTCCTCATTTTCCCTCCTTTGCTATCGAACTTTCAAAAAACCAAAATTATTTGAAAAATCGCCTAAAAAATCAATTAGCAAGCAACAATAGTGTAAGAATATGAAAAAGAATGTAATAGTTTGAGTTTTCGGAATTTGTATTTCTAAGGCCGGTATTCAATATCATCCTTGTGGTTAGTTGGGCTTTTGCCAAAAGCTTCCAATCATGATATGAAGACAATCGAATTATGTACATAATAAGAGAATGGGTAAAGTTTGATGAATTATACCTTTGTGCAACACCAACCACCAAACATTGCACCCAAATAAATCACCATTATAGCTCTTAATAATAATAATTTTCATTCTGGATATCTATATAATTTTTGAATAGCAGAGCATTAATGGTTTTCTTTAATATACATGTAAAGTTATTCATGTTCTTTACCCTACCTCTGTAATGATTTCATGACATATCCTAGATTCCTAGAAATAAGATAATTATTCAGTAGCTATATTGTATATAAAGATCATCGCAGTAATTTTTGTCATGTTGAGAGCTTACATCGACATCAATAAACAAACATATGCTCACTTCTATCTGATGTGTTAATATGTCTTCTAACTAATACTCTTGGTCTTCCAACATCCTGTATATACTATTTCATCTCCTTTTGATTTAGGATTTGTAATTTGTGCACTGTGAAAATTTTAATTTATCAGCTTGTGATATATAAATGACAATTGTTTAGCATTGTATAGCTCGCATCATATAAAGACGAATGGAAAAATCTAACCTTTACATTCTTCACTAATAGAACACATTTAATTCATATTTACTAATTAATACAATTGTTACATGTGCTTAATTACTTGTGACTTATGAGTGAGTTTACAACTTGTCTTGTTGCATTTTTATAATGTGATCAAACTTTACTTCAATGACTAAAAGTTGCATCAAATAACAGTATTCAATTGTGAATACAAAAAATAATTTGGGTGCACTTATTGATTACAGGATGAGGTTGAAGAATAAGATTCGGATTAAGCGGCACTACTAGTCTACTAATTTTTCAACTCCAAAACAAAAATCCTAATCTGCTGCCATTGGAATCAGCCTAATTTCTCTCCTGTTCTCTCACATCAAAACACAAAAATCCAAAATGAGAACCCTAGACGAGCAAGAACCACCGTCGTCTTTGAAAGAGCTCTTCAAATTCGTCGAAACAATCTCAAAAAACATCGTCGGAATTCCCCCTCATATGAGGGCCCACGTGGAGGACCCGATTGCCACCCCAGGCCGCGTACTGTTTCCCGTCTTCCAAAAGAACCGCTGCTACTTAGCCATGAAGCCCTTGTAAAACGCAAGCCACTAACATTTCGAAAGGACAAACTTTTTCCTTGGTGTCCAAATCGGTTAATTCACCCACACGGCAACTTCCACCTCACCATCCAGCACTCCCCATCCTCGCCCCCAACGCCAAGCACAAGGTCTGGCTCAAAACCCACTTCGGAGATTCATTTTTATGCAATGCGTCCTGAAAGGCACATTTGGAGCTTACCGAGGTAATTAATGCCGGTAGGCTGTTGTTGTTTAATTCGATGTCGGATATTCCGTTAAGGTTTGGAATTGCAAAACTTAATCGACCAAGGATGTTCGAAAGTCAGTCCCCAGAATATGGTTGTATTCATCCAGGGTGATATTGGTGAGTATCTTGAGAATGGAGTGATGATCTTTGAATTTGGTATACTTGATTTTTGCATACTAATGTTGAATTATAAATGTGCTTGGCAGTTAGATAAGAGAGAAATTATGTGAGGGTTGGTAGTTGAATGATGATGGAATTTTGATACATAGTGAACTATAATGTTATGTATGTAGAATGTAGGTTTTATTTAAATGAATTTGAATAGTTATACTTTGTTCTTGGTAAAGTGTTGAAATATATAAATTTGATATGATCTACTCTGCACAGTTTGGCTTTGGCTTCTCACTTCTTTGTGATAAGATTATGTCTTGCGATTCGAAGTAATCGGGTTTTTACGTGCTGTTTAATTTTGGCCCTACATTAAAGCGCTTCGATTTTGAATCAGTATTTGCCTTGTCATTCTTTGGTATTGTTTATGTATGCAATGTGGAACTTTCATGGCTTTGTGTGATTACTGGAGTTGCTGTTCGCGCACATATTCCCTCTTTGTATTGTTATTTTGATCGTGTGCTGACCTCTGAACTTAATTTCTAAGTTACAGAGCTTGATAGCCCCTTGTGTTTGAGCTTATCGGTTTTCATCGGAAATCATCTGAATTCTTTCCTTTGGAGTGTAACTGAGTATTAAGATTGAGGCTTTTAATTCTTACTTGTTGCTAATGCTAAGTTCTTGGTCGTTATTATTCAATTTTTTTGGCAATTGCGTTTCATATATGTATGCAATTTTAAATACGAAGTTATTTGAAATTATGTGATTAGATTTCATTTTTTTATTTTATTTTGTTATTTGTTGCTGTTTGATTATTATTTTAAAACCAAAATTAATAATGTAATTTGTTGAAGTTTTATTACAATTTAGGGCACGCATATGAAAAATCCCAACTTAAGCTGGTGTGCTAAGACCTAGAAATAGTATACTTTCCTGTGCTCAAATACTTACAAGTTATAACAAAGCTTTTTATACTCACAAAAATACCCGTTTATTGTAAGAATTCGAAACGAGAAGTAATCCTAGTTGGTATATATTCCTGTAATTGGCGTAGCATTGCGCTTGGTTGTAATTGCACGATGCTGCATTCTTAAATAGCTTTCTTTTGGTGGGTCATTTAATTTGCTTGTGTATATTGAATATTATTTTTTGTTATGTCTTTCTGTGAAAGTTGAATTAAGCTTCCTTTTCTCTCAAAAGTGAAAGAAAAAGTACACCTTGAAAGTGAAGTGAGAGTAGTTCCTATACGAAAATTTTTTATTTGCAATTTTCCACATGCATGCATGCTTTGAATATATAGGCTTATTCTTTAGGTCGGCACTTAACATCTAAGAGATGTTTCATTGAGTGGGAAAGTATTTGGATTAATTTGCATTATAATTCGTGTTGCATTTTATGAAATGTTTAAGGAATATCTTTCGATAATTTAATTCATATTTTCCCCCAATAACAAACAAAAGTACATGGATATTTAATCACCACTACAAATCGTATAAAAAATATCAGTTATGATAAAATTAAGGAAATTTGCCTAAAACTATCATGTCAATTTTTGTTCCAGTCATTTTTACCAAAACATAATAAAATAAGAGATCGAAATGATTTTTTCATACATTATATTACTCCGTACTTGTTTTACTTGCAATTTTTCTATTTCAATTGCTTTAATTTAGTGGATCAATATTATCCCGCATTCTTGTAACCTTAACATTGGTAACGAGTCTGAAAAATAAGAGATCCCTTTCTTCAATCTCTCTAAAAATCTTGTCTTCTTCTTTAACCGTTGGGGCTATCATTATCTTTGATGGTGGAAAGTCTCAATTCTTCCTTCTATGCTTTCTTTTTTACTTTGGTATAATCCTTCCTTTGTATCTATTTATGAAATTTTATCCTTAATTTCTGAATTTTTTTCAGTTATCCCCAATTTTTAGTTATTTTTATTCTCCTTTTTGTGGAGTTTAGAATGTAGTTTTCTTGTCTTACTTTATGGATGATCGAATCATTTAAGTTTCATTTTGACTATTTTTATTAATGAAATCCTTATTTTTCTCGTAAAAGAATACTTGCCATAAGTTGCATTTTTCTATTCATTATTTGCTTACATCGTCATCAAAGATTCCTGAAATATTCACATTTTAAACGAGTCCTAATCAATACTCACTTGAATTATTCACTATAGAACAATACTCCTTCGTTACGTTTTATTTGAAATAATTGACCATTATTTATTAGAGGTAAAATATTCAGATTGTAAGTTTAATACGTAATGGATGGAGTAATTTTAAATTAACTACCTCGAACATAAATATAGTGTCTAAGAATTGTAAGCTTGTAACCTTAAGGTTACGCAATCATTTCATAGTACGCTGTAGGTACCCCTCTACTTCCAAAATAGTCTCTTTTCCCATTATACTTGCGTAGGTAACTAGTGTTAAATATGGACAAGATTCCTGTAGCATTAATTAGCTACTTGCGCAACTTTAACGACTCATTCATCAGCAATATATGTTCATAAATTTATGTGAATTGTCATGGTGTTAAGAAATGGAGCCCATTTAAGTAGTAAAGTCCCAATAATGAAAAAAAACTGCATCAAAAAAACAAGATGATTTCCTAAGTAAAGAATGACATAAAACGAAGGTTTGATGACTATGATGTTATATCTATGATAGGTTACACAATTAAACGCCCTCCTTTTTTTACTACACGAGGAGTTCTCACTATTTTTGACAAGTGGACTAATCTCTTGCGTGAGTTGCCATGGATATCTCGCATTAAGCAGTACCTCCCATTTTAAATTTTTTTCTATTCCAAAGTTCGATTGTGGGAGACCTTGGTTTATGAAACCCTGACCACTAAAGCAAACTCTAATTAATCGAATAACGTACTTTTAATATGCAGATATTTGGTGTTTCATGTTTGTGAATTGTGCTTATTACAAGTCTCTTTTTTGGATGAAAATATATAGTTTCTTGTTTTGGTATACAATAGTATGTGATGTAATGTGTTACGTAACGCTTGCTTTCTTTATAAAAATAGAAAATCTGTAACAATGTTTGATTAGATATCAATTGTTTTATTTGCTGACTAGTTATAGTGTTGGAACGCTATACTAGATATTTTGTGAAAGGTAAACATGTTTTTAACGAAGAAGGAATGGTGAGATTTGTAAAATACAAGTGAATTCTAGACTCATCCTCTTTTAAAAGGAAAAGAACAACTTGATATACGAAGATATGCATTCTTTGCACTTCATATAATCAAACATACAATATTTAATTTTTAATTTAAAAAAAATATCAAGAATTTATTCTATTAATTCAATATGTAAACTTTGTAAGACAGTACCAGTTTTAAATTATCATTATTAATTTTGCCCGTATAGCGAACGCATTATATAGTTATAGGACTTATTTATCACTCATTATTATGGATTAAAAGTGCGATATGATTGATTTCACAGAACACATTTATAACTAAAGGAAGATAGATAGGACACTAGTTATCTTTGTCGCCCCCCCTCCAAGGCCAATATTAAATAATTTTGATGGTCAAATCAACATTTTATTGCGCTTTCAGAGTTTGATTCTCCTGTACGTGTTCATGTTGTGAAAGCCTTGTGAGCTTCCCGCTTCCACTACTCATTTGGATTCTGACTTCTTCCGCTTGTCGACGTGAAACAACTCCTTGCTCTATCGTAACTGGTCTTTCTTCTCTCACTTCTCCCTTGGTGGCACAAGCGTATCTTGATGAAGGAGATAACCTTACGGTTATAAATATTGTCCGCCGTATCTTTCTTTACACGTCCCTGCTATCCAGCTCTTAAGTTGATGATATTTTTATATTACAACTCCTTATGAGTTTTTATAATGAATTCGAATCTCTATAATATCCGAGCTAACTTGAATATAAAATCAGCATGCTCTTGATCACCGTTGTTTAAAATAAAGAACAACTTTGTTGATACAAAGTTTGTTAATTGCACACGTACAGCTACATAGAAATAAATGTTATATATACAAGCGAACCAACCCCAAACATTGCAACATGCTCCCGATCACCGCGTGACCAATAACTAACCTACCCTAACAATAGACAGACACAATTGAAAAAACCAAAGCCATCTGTGTTCTATTAATTCACATATACACTACTCCTCTACATTTATGCCACAAAATTGCCACTGTCACAAGTTTGAAATCTTCTAAATTGTGAAATTATATAAGAAAAATAATCAATGAGAATCTACTTGATATCTCTAATGAAAAATTATTAATATCAAAATTTTTATATAATTTTATATTATAACTCAAATATTAACATATAAATGCTACAAATTAAGGAAAAGCAGAACATTATGAACAGATAAGAGTGCATAAAATAACACACAAGTATAAAATATAAGATTACGATAACAGATTTATATGTATCATATTAAAAGTATACAAATCATTAGGAAGTATAACATCAAAACACAAAGTATTAGAATATAATTAGAACAATTTTCAACAACTACCCACTTTTGTCCAACTTCAAACAACACCCACTTTTTTTTTTTTTAAAAACAACGACCCACTTTTTATAAATTGTTTGAACCACGACCACTATCCGACCAAACAAAACATTTTCCGAATTGCCCCACCAAACCACCTTTCTTCCCTATTTTTTCGTAAAACCTTTACCCCCCTTATTACCCCCTTATTCTTTTAATTTTCTTTTCTCTTCTTTTCTTCTGAGTTGCGCACTCTCTATCCTTCACTCCTCGTTCTGCCTTGCTCATCAACATCACTTCCTCTTTTTCTTCATTTATTTTCTTTCCATCTTAGTGTCTTCAAATCTCTGATTGTTAAACAAAAAACATTAATTTGCTAGGTAAGAGGTGCTTTAATGCTTACGTTCCAATGTGCTTATAGTGATCTTCTTGGCCCGGCCTCCTTCTCTTTAAGTTTTAAGTCTCAAACCGAATAACATCTCACAACAATAATTCAATGAAAAAACCATAGAAACTTTGATCTTCATTTCTTGGATCACAAAATATTCATTCGTTTTTATGAAGAACTTTCTAATAAGTGTTTGGCTTTACCTTAGCAGTTCCTTGAATTGATCGAAGATTTCCCCACCCTACCGTCACTTTTTTCTTTCCGTTATCAACTATATCTCTTAATTAGATACAGATAAATAAATACATGCTTCAATAATATGCATGTATCCAAACTACACTCTCTTCTGCGTTTATTCATACAAGTCTCCGAAGTTAACCTCCCTTTCGTCTCACAATTCATCTTTCTGCAAAATTGCATTATGGACCACTCTCTTTGTGTCTTGAACTTGTTGACAACCTTACCAAAATTCGATAGAATTCAGATCCTCCCAGTCTTAATTGTTCTTGCCGTATAGCTACTTGTTCTCTAAGTAACTCATATTAATACTCCCCATCTGATTCTTTCGCCTCAATTCCACTACCCTGTTTTAGCAAGTGAGTATCTGTTTATTCTATTCTAGACTCGTAGTGATTTGTTCTTTGGAAATTGGCTACACGTTGAGCGACCATAATACAACCACGATGGAGAGATATAGACTGAATGTAGAACTAATCTCTTCTCGATGTGGGTCACGCTTTATTATATCGGCATGACAGAACGCCTATGGCGACCAACAAGTGCACAAGCAAAAATTAAGCGAAGACATATGAGGCAACCAGAGCTGAATCTCCGACTCTGGCAACGTGAAAATGTTGGCATTTACTTCGTCGTACTGGATAGTCGTATACCAGAATAACAAAATACGAATGCAGTCTTATGGGACTGTATAGGTATCCATATCTGCATTTTTAAGAGCTATGTCACTATCTGGAGTAAGGTGTACCAATGAGTTATTTTTATCTGACACTAATCTTTGAGCTATCATTGGATGATTATTTTGAAATATGTAGAAAAAATAAGAACCGATCTCTAATAATAGATCTGCAGAGTATAAATAATCAAAACTATAAACGATCGATATGTGAACGACATTAGCAGAGATAACAGAGCTCTAATGTAAGCTTCAGATGGACATAAACGAAAGGGGATAGAACAAGACAATGGCAAAATAATCAATTCGCTAAGACAGATGATGGCAAAGCGCTTGTTGAAGCTTTTTGACGCAATCTCGTGTGTATATGTTGAAACTAAGTGTGTCGCTTTTAATGTGTTGTGCATATTCGGTGAGAGATCAGGGCAGGGGGTTTGTATTTAGCAGGCGTACAAATATGCAAGTACCATGATAGCGGAATAATGTCCGTTGGGGTTGACCCACTAATACATTTGCTCACATATTTGGTTTTAGTGCGATGCTTTTCGGGTTACAATTTCCCGCGCTATTTCTTCCATCGTCGTGCAAAACTCAAAGATAACTGCCTTTGTTAGAAAGCCCTCGCGAGGTCTGCATTGCAAAAGCAACGCGGGCTCGAAAAACCCCATGGGTCCCACTCTAACGATACAGCAAACAGACTATAGAGACTACATTCATTAACACTCAACATTGTGTTCTTCCTCAGGCAGCTAGCTTACGATGTGCGACTGATGTTATATAAAAAAAAAAATCACCAGTCATCAACACAGATCTCAAAGTGTAAGTTTTTTATCTAAAGGTTCAGACATTACAAGAGAGATGTTGGCCTGGAGGCTGTACGGTGTTAGTAGAAATGTGTTCCCAGCCAATCGGAAGTCTTTCTATATCTTTACAAGGATAATCCACTTAATGAGGTAACCAGGATGCACTGAATCTATAATTAACTATCTATTCACCAACATCTATCTCCTTATGAACAGGACAGCCCAACATATAGACAATATTTCATCCTCAATCGGGAGAAGATACCATTGATACTTCATTGCAATCGACAAAACGAGATTAAACAAACTTCAGCAAGCTGTCATCTGTCCATTCCTATTCATTATCGCATAGATATTACCACTGTTAAACATTAACAACAAAACATCAGAACTATAACGACTCTAAATATTTCAACTACAACATAAACAAATCGACATCCAAGTACATCAACCAGGAACAAGCTATAACAACAATTGAGTATAGTCCGAAAACACCTACAAAGGAGCCGATAATTGCACCAGCATAGACGAATATAATAAATGAAATCCATACACACGCAAGCTCATTGGTGCAGAATGCTACCATTCGTGGCACAATTATTACAAAGACAAGATTATTTATATATATATTGATAACTTCATACTCTAGTGACAATAGAGAAAAAATAAGCGGAACACATATAACATCATGATCATATTAATATATTGTAAATACACGTTAAATAAACATGTCAGGAGGATTAATGATTAACCACAGAGATCACAAATACCAACTCATAAAATGCCAAACAAATTAAATGATATCGATCATCATTAAAAGTATAGATATGTTACCACATTATTCAGGAGAAACAACAAATGACAGTCTGTTACTAATCATTGAAGACTTTTCTCCTTTTGAAGGCAGAATCATTTACTTCGGACCCTATTCCCAATTTCAAGCAGCCTCTTAAATGCTAAAAAAAATAAGACGAAAAGGAACAGTTCCAAACGAAGTCAAAACATATAAACCCTTTTTTTTCGGCTTTGATTATGCTGTTGGAAATTAATGGCTAATTAAACCCTGGGCTATCAAATCTATCGCCGATACGAAGCAGATTGAGATTATGAGAACCTAACATATAGATTGAGTCAACTAAAACAGCTTATCTGTACCACAATGGCAAGGCTATGCAAAATTGCCTCTCTTTATCCTACTCACACAAGGCAGAAAACCTCCTTTAAAAGAAATGGAGAATTCATTCAGCAGTCTCAAGTGTTTAATTGATCGTTCTATAGCATCAAAATCTGAAAATAGAAAGAAACTAAAATTCGCATAATTGCATGATAATTAGTATGTACCTTGTCACACCACAAATATGTTCTTTCAGACGCCCAGATCCGACGACCAATAATATTACTTCGGTCACTGCAGAAGAACGGAAACTGAAGGATAACCAACCACAGTTCAAACACATGCCAAGGAGATGAAAGCCGCTTTACCTAGTTGAATTCATGAAAAAAATATTCTTTACCTTCGCGAACCCATTGCACAGTCATGTTTCCGGTGCATGAGAACTCCTCGAGAATATTAATTGCATGAGCTGGTTGTCCCATTCGGTCTAAATTCATTCATCCCAGAAGAAGTCTTTTACCATCTCAGTTTGTCGCGTCTTCAAATATTGTAACTACTTCCGGATATTGTGGAGACCAGTCTGCAATTTGACATAACATAATTAACAATAACACGTCCATAGTAAAACCTAACAATTTCAAGCATCATATGCACTTTTTCGGCCAATACTTTCTGAATTATTATTTAATTATACGTAAGCTGTTTATAATCGAGAAAATCAACAATCTACCATGAACAATTTCCATATCTATGGTGTCATTCCTTTCATTTCAACTACTTGCCAAACAGGCAAGCATGGAAGGCTCAGTTGGCATGAATTCAGTGATTAAAACCAAACTTCAATGCAAAGACATTATAAATTTCAAGATTRGAAAGTTAGATAATAGATATACCTCAGGGTCTCGCCGCCAAGCTCGATAACTCATGGTTGGGGTGGATTTGTCCATCATTTGTATCCAAGAAGGACCTCCATCTTTCTCTTCAACAAGCTTGTAAAGATGTGTCAGATCACTTCCATYCACAACAGCATGCTCCTCACCTTTAAGCTGTGATGAACTAAACAACAAGCAAACCCCAATCTTATTCCTCACTTCCAAACATCCAGGACACAAACTAGAATACCAAATAACACAAATTTTGAATAGCACAACTTAACATGGTGAGCATATTCATCACAAAAACATTTCAAGCAACCATCATCAAATTCATTTACTTCCATAAGTCAGGTAATAAACTATGCAATACATGAAACAAATTAAGCAACTAACAAGAAGCAATCAAGCAAAACCTTATCTTTAATGTTCACTTCAAGTTTCAATGTATAAATAGGTTATCCAACAAGATAACTCATGAGCAACACAAGTGAGCACAATCAAACAGGAAASAATTCAAAAGCTAACTCCCAAAACCATTTACTACTGCAACTCTTAATSCAAAAGTAGAAACATTACCAAGCAACTTCAAAACAATAATTAGAGCAAAAATCCCAATCAAGAAAGAAACTATTCAAATTACCTGCTACTAGTTACTGTATACTGATTTGCACCAATATCATCCACATTAGTTACTTGCCCTTTTGAGCTCGAAACTTTCATGGCAAAAGGAGTGAAGCTCTGAGTAGAAGCAATCCCTTTTGAAGGAGAGGAAGSATTTGCTGAAAAATCAACAAATTTAGAAAAGAAGGAATCAAACTTGTTTTTATCCCAGCTTTGCCACCATCTTGGCCTCCAAATCCAACCAATTATAAGACCAACAAGAAAGGCAGTCCAAATTGGAGTTATAAACAACATARTCTCCATTATCAATCCTCCTCCAATTGATGATATGGGATTCTCTAATATGCTCCAATATGCCTCAATCAATCCCATTTTTWAACCCAATCCCAATAAATTAAGCAAAACCCAGAAACCGATTCCAATCAAAGATCACAACTTTAACAATCAATTCTCCCCCCCAATTCAAAAATGGGGGCTTTGATCRATTCAATTCAAAAAAWTWAWYCCMAMMAAAMCCMA
>SNQN01001533.1:16427-65405 GCA_008642245.1 Bassia scoparia | reverse complement strand
TGGCTTGATACTTACTGTCGATGAAATTATGAGTAAGTGTTATATAAGATATAGCTAACATTGGTGGAGATATCGAGACGAAAGAGATATACTGGCTCGGTCACGCCCACGGTCCTAACCTTGTAAAAAGGTTTGTACCTACATAGTGATTTGAAAAATATGATCGTGACATACTAGCAAAAAAATTGTAATGGGTTGTGGCTGAATACCCTGACATGAACTTTTATTTAGAAAAAAATCTTACTATTGACAGTATTTTTTTTACTATCTAACTAGTTAATATGATTGATATATGCGAGTTAAATTTGAGGCGAGTATAGCCATTTTCACTACAGTCGGTCAATGATGCACTCGAACTGGCTATCCCAATGAAATAAAGGTACGATCAGACTCTCATGAACCTACGATCAAGGGGGACCTGTTTAGTGGTGCACTTCAGTACTAATAGCGTCAGTGTATCTTATTTGAGTACCCGACTATGGGGTGTGTGATTAAAGACCAGAGGCGTACCAAGGTAATAAGGTCTCCATTACAGGAAAAACAGTGTGCTTTTTGTATTTTAATTATCGGATCTATTATATATTACACTCCGTACCATTTATATACTTCTCTAATAAATAGAGGTATAAAAGACAATAACTTTCTATTTACTTCACAATCGACTATACTGAACTATTCTATAAGTAATTAAATTAAATGATCAAGTTGTCAACATTAGTAATTTTTTGACAATTTGAAAATATCAATCTACTCCGTAAGTTACATCTACCGGACTATTTATCAAAAGCTATAACCAAGTATCCTATTTTCGCACCATTATACCCAATATCTTTAATTTTTGTAGAAACTTGCCATGTCTTTACTGTGGGGCATCACCGCTTAAAAGTCAAGTGTATCGATCCCATTTAATTATGATTAAACCTAAGCATACGATGCATCGCTGCCATCAAGATTAGTTGTGTTTGAACTCTGTTGACTCTAGAACTGATTATTCCTATGTACTCAATCAAACTCTGTGTGACGATTCACCTTTAAACTCTTAAATTAGTTTCGATCATATTATGAAACCATTAGATGTGGCTTGGTTGATTTCATTGAAATTCAATAGAAGGCATGAAGCATTTTACAAGAATGTTTATACTTCGTAAGTAATTAGCTTTAATTTTGGTCTCAAGCATAAAATTGAACACTTTAAAAGTAATTCACAACCTTGAGTTGAAGAATGTGCTACACAGTATGACACCAGATTAAACAACAGAAATCATAGATTAAGAGGAAAATAAAAAAGTTATAACTAAAAAATCACTAGTGTGTTGTGAGTGAGACTTTGAGTTGCGGCTAATCAAGTTATGTCAAAAAAAGAAAGAAAAGAAAGGTGAACGAGTAACTAACATTGAAATCGTGAAATGCATGTTAGCTAAGTCTTATGGTTAGGTTCCAATAATTTCATAAAAATGGGGCATGCATGTCACTATGTCATCAATCATGGTTAAGGTCAAGGATTTAGTGTTGACATATTATTATCACTTTGGAAAAATCATATTCCCACTCACTTCAAACATTAGTGTGCATAATGCACTATTGCACTTGGGGATCAACATTAAATTATTATTATATGGGTAGGGTAGTTATTCAAGTCTTCGTTCGAATTAATTTTTACAAATTATTTGTACTTATTTTTAAAAAAATGTAAGTTTGATAAGAAATTTAGATAATAATAATAATAATAATAAAAATAAAATAAGTTGTAAAAAGAATCACTTGCGTAGAAAAAACTAAAATCACTTTAAATAAGTAATAATAAGGCGAACATACATAACGCATTATTCAAGCTCATTGCAATTATAGATAGAGTTAGGTACGTGAGTACAATCGATTATATTAGTCTACAATTTGCCTATTATTTCTCCAGTTTATTTGTTATCTATCATACGGAGTATGTACCTTTGCCTATGAAAAAAAGTTATGTATTATAGAACAATTTGATGGGAAGTCATAATAAGTTAATAACAACACCTTAATTCTGAATGTAATATTTTATACTCAAAAACCAATATTTAGTGGAAAGAAAAAATGGGACAACTCCCTCACAAGCAAGGTATAGGTCAATGTTTTAGTATTTCTTTTGATGAGAAAAATTAAATTGATGAATTGTACGAGTACCATGTATATTAATGATGGGGTTTTCGTTTACGAATCATCTACGCAAATGGCAATGTACAATTTGGCATGAAGGTTAGCTAATAATTTGAAATGTGTTAGGATCTTCTGGAGTTCTTTGAGAACTTTGGGGTAGATTTCCATATATTCAGTGTATTTTTCTTTCTTTTCTTTTGCATGGTCTCAGTCATTGTACTTAATGACAATCATTGGATTTTTTTAATGGTATAGATTTAGGAAAATCTATCCCTAAAGTTCTCAAAAACTCTAGAGGATCCTAATTAACCCTRTATTTCAAATGGGTTAGGATAATATATGACCCCACCACCCTAATTAAAGATGAATATCAGAATATGTTGCTTTGGCCATCAAATTAAATTAAGAAAAGAAAAGAATGSATTGCATTTGGAGAAAGATGACATTGAAATGGAGAGAATTATTGTAGAAAAAGTAACAGTAAACATAGTCAATCCTTACAAACTCAAGTGAACATCACATGACAATTATATCATAACTTACTATAAATAAAATATTAAATAAAAACTAATAGATAACAATTATATCCTAAAAATTATATCATCAGTAATTAAAAAATTCATTAAAAAAAACAATAATAAATATCATATCTTAATGTTAATATAACATAAAATAAATAAAAACTACAAGGTAAAAACTATATATATGCTAATAATTATATCAATATATAAGTAAAAAATATTTATTAAAAAAATGAAATGTAAAAAAGATTTAATGAAAAATATTTGATGTATTTTTACAAAAATATTTTAATGTAACTGTGCATCACACGGGAAATTAATCTAGTTTTATAACAAAAACAAAGTTCCTTAGCTTGCATGAAGCAACAATAATGTTTTTAGTTGACACAAATAGTAAGTATATTTTGGTGTTTCTTAAAGGACACTTTTGAGTTCGAGTCTCATCGTATACAAAAATATTTCATGTATTAGACGTGCAAGTTGCAACCAAGACGGAATCCAAATTATCAATTGGAGTGATATACTTACTGATTACTACTTCATCAGTTTCCGATTGTTGTTCTCAGTATGACTTTGCATGTTTGCTGAAGCCATTCTTTGACCATCGATATTTTTGATTGCATTTTTGTTAAGTCACAACGATAGAATATTATAAATAAAGTATTATCGAAACAAATCAAATAAGACTCCACACATAAATATATTTGTCTTTTATATATCGTTGTACTTTAATCATTAGTGTCAAAATTTCCAAATGAGAACAATAAACGGAGGTGGATGGAGTATATATCTCTCACGGTCTCACCTCACAAGTAAATTACAACTATGTAATAAGTGATATTTTTAATGGCTTGATGCCCTTCAAGTGGTGATGATAAGCCCACAATTTTATTGTTATACGCACATCATATTACATATAGTATTGAGTAATTGATTGTAAAGAAAAGTGGTGTGCRTATAATAATCAATATTATCATTGTGCGTATATCACTAATATCAGTGCCACTTCAAGGCTTCAAGATGGTATATTATTATGTGATCCATCAAACATGGAGGGTCATGCATTCGAACACTTATATCGTACAATCCTCCCACATATTACTACATAGAACTATCTTTCACATATTAATATAGTGGGTAAAGCAAAAATCATTGAATTTGTTACATTTTTTAATTTTTTATAAATAAAGATAATATAATTAAAAAACAAAATCAAAACATTGCGTGAAAGATTAGTGGGGATTGTATATTACTAGGTACGGGAAATTGTATAAAATAATTTGCCCATGCATTAGGAAAAAAAAACCGTTTATAAAATTATTGGGCCCAAATTCAGACCTAGCTCAAAACACTAATTGGCCCAAAAGGCCCGTACAAATCATGAAACTAAACTCTTTGAGCAAAAACAAAAGGCGGTAATACGGTATGCTTCATTCCAACCAAATGGCCAATGATCACTTTCACTTACAAATAGATCTCGTTATTTGACAGGATCATCCAATGATAAAAGAGTTACGATCAAAATTGTAGAGCTTTTATTAGATAGGGGTACGTAATAATTTTGAAAGATAAATTTGATATTGTAAAGAAATTACATCTACGAAGTCGTATTTATTTATTTATYTATATTCGCTAATGACTATTTTATTTCACCATTTTTCTTTATCACTTACTCACCTGTCCATTATTGATCTACTATCAGACCACTACCCACCATGACTTGGCCGCCCAATGATCCTATAAGCATGACCTGATCCTAACTAAACTCGCTTTCAGAACGTACCAACCTTGATCTGACCTACCCAATAACCAGGTCTATTGTAGAGAATATAGATGAGATATATTTTATGAAATGATATATTTTTCATAGATGAGATCTAGTAGAATATTTCGTACATAGTTTGTTATTGAGAAGATATTTTATCTTAGGATAGAATTAGTTGAATAATTAGCTAAGTGTGAGTTGACAAATATTATATTGTAGCACTATATATATGTAAGCCTGTGAACAAATAATATGGAAACACTATGAGAAATTAGAGGAGAAACTATGGAGATTTCAACATCTACTTTCAATAGATATTTACTAGATTGTTTTGCACGCGATGCATGCTTTGTTATCTAAATTTCAAAAAAACTTTAAAATGAAAATTTCAAGTTAGGAAATAATTTTCTCATTTTTTTTCTTCAAATTTTTGATATTTGATGAATCTTTCTATTTTCTTTGCTAATTAATTAGCTCATTTATTTACAAAAAAATTAAATTATTAGGAACTTACTTTTATTGTTTTGCACGCGATACATGCTTTGTTATGTAAATCAAAAATGTTAAAAATGAAAATCAAGTTAGGAAATTATTTAGCAATTTTTCAAGTTTTTTATATTGATTAATCTTTCTATTTGTCTTTGTAATTATAGCTCATTTATTTTTTAAAAAATAATTATTAGTAACTTATTTTATGTAAGTGTGTTTAAATTTTTAGGTGGATACACTTTTTTTCATATTAGAAAGGGTCAGGATTGGTCAATTTAGTAAATTTGACATAATTATCATATAATTAAATTTGTTTTTTTAGTGAAAAAATAATGCATGTACCTTATAACCCTTTATTAAGGGTAATTCGTATTTTGAGAGGGGGACACTATCTTCTCCTCCTCTTATATAATAGAGATTATTTATAAGATATAAAATATTACAATAAAAAGGAACAAAGTAAAAGAATATCACAGATGTTAGCCTAAGGATATAAGAATCTATTTCTTTGAACTAATTGGAGTTTAATTGAAACTAAACTATACACTTAACTTAAATGATATTTTATGGGAGAATATATAGGTTAGGTACTGAACTGAACTTAATCTGAATTGAACTTAACTGAACTGAACCGAATTATATACCTATAAAAATAAGTCCAAAAATAGGGCCTAAACAATTATCATATTGAAGGTTGTCCCTAAGTCCTACGGCCCTAATAATGTGGTCTCCAAGGCTCAACTCCATAATCTTGGTTCAAGTGGAGCTTGCTTCACAAACCAAATAGTCCATAAYATACAATCTTCCATGGCATACATGTCACCTTCATCTTCACCATTTAGCTCATTTGAAATAGGAGAAATCCCTTGATTTTTAAGAAAAGGAGAGACAAAAAACATAGGAGAATAAAATCGTATGCCATTAATGAAAGAATGATGACTGCTCAAAACATTGTRAWAACACCTAATGCTAACTGGATTGAAGACCTTTCAAAGAAATTGTGTCGTAGTGCAAACCAAGCTAGAAGGCTAGAAGAAGGTCATCAATGGATCGGATAAGAGCCAATCGATGAATAACCTTCGTGAATGAGGTGATAGTGCAATGACACTACCTTCCGACTTCCAAGGCATAGCCCTGGGGTCGACTCACCTCAGCTTAACCGTTTTTAAAAAATAAAAAGTAATAGTTTTCTTTTAACACCCCTCGTCCTGGAGTGTTAGAAAAGATTATCAAAGAGTCGAAAAAAAAAATGAAAATTTCTAATGATTTTAAGAAATGGCTTCCTTATTTATAGTCAGCTGAAGACGTTGACTTGATGAGATCGTTCCTTCTGTTAACTTATGTATACAATTTTACAACCCATTGCTTGATAATTCAACAAAATATGGCTAAATGTGCACATGGACCTAACTCACAAAAAAATTCCATTTTAATTTCTGTTCTTAAATTTTACTTAGTTACATATGGCTCTTACTTCAGCTTATTTTCATTTGTGTTCAGTTGAATTCTTAACCCAATTTTATTCTCTCATATTATATTTATTTCAGTTTAGTTTCATTTAAAGTAAACGGATCCTACTCGCGCGCGCTATTGTTGCCAATACTCATATCATTTGTTATTATATTCAATTCCGATGCATATAGTTGCAACTTGCAACAAAAGATCGTTAAATGTAACATAGAAAAAATATACTCTGGTTTGTGGACTAGATACTTCCCCTAGTTTATTACTACAACCTTTTGATTACGAAAGAAGTGATTCTAATTTCACAGTTCAATTTTCATTAGAGACAACATCTCGAAATCAGGTTGACATATAAAAACTACAAAGTACATTGCATGTACATTTTTTTACACCTACCTAATGCGTGCTCGGAATTTAAAATCGATTTTATTGAATAATTTTCACAGGGGGACATCACACCTCCACTTTGCTTATATAATTCGTTCACTAAAGCACTTCAACCTTCCAAACCAAAAAAAGGGGGAAAAAATGTTATGTTGACTTCCTTATTTGTGGTTATAATGTGCCTAAAACTGAAATTTTGGGAGGATAGTAGTGGAGAATGAACCTAAACTCACACAAAGTGTGTAGGTTGCTTAAGATCTGGTTCATTTTGAGACTCTTTAATTTAATTTGGCCTAATACACGATTCATTGCATTACAATTTACAATTCTATCTTTCTTCTTCTTTTCCGGAGTAATCCAATACTTTATTAACATGTTACATGTTCTAATAATCTCACCTCATGAATTTGACTCCTATTCATGCCTTCCATTTTTCAGCAATAATCATCCTTTAGAATCCATGTTATAGTTCGTTCTCGCTTTCGATCCGATTACCTTCATTCATTCATTCATTCATATGGTTGGCTAATTAATTACTTGTGTTAGTGAACAACAACAATAATAATAATACGATGGGAGCCCATCAACAGCAGCAGCACAAAGCAACAACGAGTTCTTCAGTGTCCAAATTTGTGTTCTTCGTTGTTGGTTTGTCAGTTGGAATAACATCCTGTTTTTACATCCTCAGTTTTTATTATGTCACTAATCAAAGTCAGTTACTATCAGCATGCACAAAATCCTCCTCATCATCATCATCACCCTCGCCCGTGTCTCATGTGCTGGAATCACTGATGTCTACGTCGCCACCTCCAACACCACCACCTCCTCCTCCTCCTCCGTCTCCTCCTCCTCCGTCCCCACCCCCGCCACACGAGGAGGAGGATTTGGAGGAGAAACGGCTGCATGATTTAGAGGATGATGCAGAGTTGTTTTGGCGGGCATCACTGGTGCCTCAGATTTCGGAGTACCCATTCCAACGTGTTCCTAAGCTTGCCTTCATGTTCTTGACAAGAGGACCGCTTCCTTTAGCTCCTCTTTGGGAGATTTTCTTCAAAGGAAACGAAGATAAATACTCGATTTATATTCATACTCATCCTAATTATACTGATCCTATGCCCAAGGATTCTGTCTTCCATGGCCGAAGGGTTCCTAGCAAGGTACGTTCGTTTATATCATCCTATCTTATCTATTACTCCCTCCGTCTCTTTTTATTTGCTACATTTGCTTTTTCACGGTTTTCGAGACACAATTTCAAATTATAATATCTTGAGTTGTAAATGCTAAAAAATTATATTTTTAAAAAGTACACATCGAGACGAATCAAACAAGATCACACTTCACTTAACTATGTTTTAATATAGATGTATAAAATTAAAGCAAATCAAAGTTTACAAATGAACGGTGTCAAAAGTTCAAATGTAGCAAATAAAAAAGGATTGGGGAGTATTGTATTCTGTCTATTCGTTTATAAATAATCTTCTTTGCATTTTCACGTATGTCAATTGTTACATACGCCCGTTATTTTAATTTTGGAAAAATTGCTAACAATTAACCATTTTTTTCCACTTTTGAAAACTACCCAAATTGTTTTTTTATTTAAAACAACTATCCTATTTTTAATTTTTTTGCAAATCACTACCCAGTTTTGAATTTTGGTCACTCAACACCGTATTAACCACCACAAACCACCCCAACGCGGCATTCCAATTGCAAAACCGCCCCACTTTGTTGTTTCCCACCTCTAAAACCACCCAACACCCATCAAAACAACACAACCACCCAAGTCTCGTCAAACTTAGTTTTTAGCCTTTTCTCATCTATTCATCCATATTTTGGACATAGTTCCTTCATAAAACTTGTAGATCTCGAAAAAATACATGAAATAGGCTGAAGAATCACGTAGTTTGGTGTTGTTTTCAAGTAGTTATACCTTCTGCAAGTTTGAAAATCATAAAGTGGGTGGTGATTCTCAAACAAAACATAAAAAATGGGTAATTCTTTTAAATTAAAAAAAAAATAAAAAAATCCGGGTTATCGTTTTCAAAAATAACAAAAAAATGGGTAATTGTTGACAATTTTACCTTTAATTTACTGTAATAATATCTTTATAGATTGAACGTTTCAACTATGCAGGGTGTGGAGTGGGCAAACATATCAATGATCGATGCTGAAAAGCGGCTACTAGCCTCAGCGCTCTTAGACTACTCAAACGAAAAATTCATCCTCCTCTCAGAAGCGTGCATCCCCTTGTACAACTTCTCAACARTCTACGACTACCTAGTGATCAAGAACAACCTTAGCTTYGTAGGGCTCGTGCCCGATTTCAAGAAGTCAAGCCCCTACAGATGGAGGGGCAAGATGAACCCGCCCCTCCAGAGGTGGCAGTGGCAAAAGGGTTCTCAATGGGTCGTGTTGGATCGTGTTCTGTCAGTAGACATACTATCGGACACCAAGTACTACCCCGTGTTTCGAGACCATTGTAGTTGGCCTTGTCAAAATCAAGATGAGCATTACGTACAAATCTTGGTTATGCTCCATTATCCGGAGCGCAACTCGAATTGGAGCTTGACTTGGACCGAATGGACCGGGAGTCGCCACCCGACCTCGTTCGGATCACGGTCCAATATTACAGTAGATTTGATTCAGAATATGAGGTTCCGGGATAATTGTACTATTGGTGGCCAATTTACTACTATGTGTTATCTTTTTGCTCGTAAATTTGCTCCTGATAGTGTCAATAAGTTGTTGGAGATAAGTTCAACATTGTTTGGGTGAAAATGAAATGTAGTGAGAAATTTATCTTCATTTTTGTTTAAATATATATAGTACTGTACTCTCTCCGTTTTCTTTTGTTAGTTTTGTTTGGAATCGGAGAGAGAATTTAAAAAAATATTTTTAAAGAGTGAATTCGTTATAGAATTTTTTATTTAGAATGGAAAAAGGTACGGTGTAATAATAATATGTATGTTGGAAAGTTGTATATGACAATTCTATTTCAATAATCTGGACAAACAAAAGGAAATAAAGGGAGTACATTACACAGTTGTATTAGTACACTAGATTTTTTTTTTTTTTTTTTGACAAGAAAGCCTAGAAGGCAATTATTCATTCAAATCAGCAAGAACAAAGGGTCTTACAATATCAGAATAATCCTCTAACCAAACATGTAACTCATTGCAAGTCTCACTGAATTTAGCTAACGTATGAGCAACCATGTTGCCATCTCTCTTAACTAAGGAAAAATGACAGGTTCTACAAGATAAAGTAAGGTGYTGTATGTCCTCGATCACTTTCCCAAAAGGCGTGGGCTCCTTCTTCCCTTTGATTAGATGAGTAAACACTTGCAAATTATCAGTTTCAAGTATAAATGAGCGAAACCCAGCTTCCAAAGCAATTTGTAATGTGTGCCGCATYGCRGCTGCCTCCATAACCTCCACCTCCCACGAGCACTCAACACGCAAGCAGGTAGCCATAACAACATCCCCTTCCCAGTCAYGAGMAACACCCCCATAGCCACCACTATCMGACCCAAACTTTGCGGCATCCGAATTTARCTTATAAACACCCCTCTCAGGCGCAGCCCACGGTGTCTGAATGGTTGGCCACCACTCCTCTGAAACTCCTTGACCATTTCACTCTCAGCCAACATCCCAGATATTTTGTTGAACACAATAGAAATCGGAGAACAACGTTGCTCAAAGACTTTCAGGTTGCAACGGACCCAAATGCACCACAACACACCAGAAGCCATCCCACCACTCCTCCTTTTTTATTCTAGAAAGYAGCAAYTGGCAGGCATCGAGGAAAGACATCCCCACAAGATCCTCGACATCAAGCCTAATGGGAGAAAATTTTCACAACATCCCGAATCCTCGCACTCAAACAACAGATGCGCAAGAGTTTCAGTATCGTTCCCGCATCTTTGACAAATAAGATCCAATTCAATCCCCCTTTACAACATATTACCTTGAGCCGCAATGCCATTATGGAGAGCCTTCTAAGCAAACAAGCGGACCTTGGGAGGAATTTTATCATGCCAAAGCAACAGCCAATCAAAACCAACTGGAGCTTCAAACTAGATTTTATGTACACGCGATGTGTGCTTAAACCTGTGAAAATTTCATTTATAAAATGATCATGCAATTATATTGTAACATAGCCATAATTTGAATTCAAAATACATTATGTACATCTTTCACCCGAAGCCTTGACCAAGAAATTGAATTACAGAGGAGTAATCTCTATAATATAAGGGAATGGGGGAGCAATAGTGTCTCCCCTATGAACTTACTCTACCCTTAATGAATTTAATTTTGAAATTAAAAAAATATTTCAAGCAACTCAATATCAACATAATCACAATTTAATGCAAATTTGAAAAAATGATTTAAATTAAAGATAATTTACCATTAATTTCCTAATCAATCAAAATTGTATATTATGCAATGATTATTTTAATAAAATATGCAAAAATTGAAATCATTTATTACGGAGTACCACTTATATGTGAATTAATCAATGGGCAATGAATCTGGACATTAAATTTTCATAAAAGATGAAAATTTAAAGTTATTGTTGCCAATTATATGTCAATATATAATGTAATTTGGACAATAAATTATCATAAACGATGTAGATTTAAAAATATTGTCATTTATATATCAATCAATCAATAACGCACAATGAATCTGGACACTCATTATTATAATAGGCCAGACCATTAATTTAATAATTTACACATTTTGACCACTATATAAAGCTTCTTACTATGTGTTATATGTATGTATATATCTTTAACATATGTCTTTATATGTAGTTTAAAATTTATGTATGGTTATCATCTACATATTTATATTATTATAGATTAATTTCAATGGGCTTGATATGTACATAGTTGATCAAGTTTGTCATTTCTGTTCCTATCTTTTTTTCGCCAACGGAAAATTCATGGGTGATGTTCATATAATAACACTATAATTAATTTTGAAAAAAAATATAATTTGAAATGAAATTTCTTAAGTATTTATTCATTTGTTAAATATTGCACGAATTTCATTAAGTTAACTTGCATCCACTTTTATGCACGCATCGCGTGCACAAAACACTAGTCTCTATTATATAAGCCAAGGGGGAGCAACGGTGTCCCCTATGCAAATACAAATTTACCCCTTGATAAGTTTAATATTTATTAAATTATTCTGTATTTTAATATTACTATTTGTGTATGTCAATGTAATTAATCATTTAATAATATCTTTGTTGAGAGATTCAATTGAAAAGAAAAAATTACATCGAAAATTTGAAATTCATAATAACTCACCGCCATTGTTAATTTGAAATTGTACTCAATTACATGATTTTTTTTCTAATTGAATATTTGTTTGATATAAATTTCTAAATTGAACGCACGCATCTTCTACGGAGTACATATTTATCAACATAGACTCCTTCGACTTGTAATGTTTCATACAATTTCCTTATTGAAGTGATTTTTTATGTTCAGTGAATGTATTTTATTCCATTTTGATACACTATCTTCCGTCTATTTTTACCTTTTGACCTCACACGTACACATTAATGCATTAGCACAAACAAATATAATTATTTATCATCGTAACAATTGTAAAACATTTATCAGTAATATTAATACGTACACAAATTGAAAGTGTTATTGATGAATATGATATCATGTCCTTTTGTTTGTGCCTCCAAAAAAAATAAGAGATGCATGAATTTGTTAAAATTACTATTATAATAACTGATACTTTCTCTAGTTTGTGGTTAAAATTTCATGTAAAAAATTAAAACAAAATCAGCGGTTAATAATTTGAAAAAATTAATGAAATTACTGAAACTAAGGGTGATATATATATAATATATATATATTATATATATATATTATATATATTATATATATATATATATATATATATATATATATATATATTCTACATTATATAAGTTTGGTAACCCAGTTACTATTCATCTTGATGAATAGTATGAATAGTAACTCATCTCAGCCATCCAAATTGTTTCAATCCGAGCCATTGGTTTGACATTACACGTCTTTATCTCCCTATTCGCACACCAACCTGCACCTTCTTCTTTCCCAAGCAACACTAACAATCCTACACCTCTTTCTGAGTTTTTTGGGCGTCCTTACATTATATAAGTTTGTAACCCAGTTACTATTCATTGATGAATAGTATGAATAGTAACTCATCTCAGCCATCCAAATTGTTTCAATCCGAGCCATTGGTTTGACATTACACGTCTTTATTCCTCCTATTCGCACACCAACCTGCCACCCTTCTTCTTTCCCCAAGCCAACCTACAAATCCTAACCTCTTTCTGAGTTTTTTGTGCGATTTTTCATCTAAAGCGATCTCAACGTTTCAGAGATCGAATTCAGTTTGGAGGTGAGCCTGAAGTTTTAGATTTTTATTTTTTTCTGGATTTTGAAAATTCTGGGTTGTGATTCTTTTGATTTTGAAAGGGTTTCTTTTTTTTCGTTTTAGGGTATTTTGATTCGAAATATTTGGGGTTGGTTTTGTTAAATTTCTTTGGGTTGTTGCTGCTGCTTTGAGCCCCTTTCACGTACTCTCTCATACTCTTTCTTTTCCTTCTTCTTTAACATTCTTCCATTTTACCTTCCATGGCCAACCTTCACCATTCAGTCTTGAATTTTCGTTTCTCATGTAACCCTTGCCTCTTCTGTCCTCATAGTTGACGAGAAGACGACTCTACTTCAATTTGTTCTACCTAATTGTGCTTCCATCTTTAGGAAGAAGGTGAGTTTACTTAGATCTGTACTTTGGTTCCATTGTTGAATTTAAATTTCTTCGAACTTTGATTTGGAGTTTGCTTCCATTGTTGAATTGACTGAATTAATTTGTGATTTGATAACCCTAGATCTGTTTTTCATTAGTTTTGGAACCTTTTCAACTTGCCTGTCTTATGGAGCTCTGGATTCAGGATGCCAAACACATGAGGCTCTCATTCCCCGTAAGTCACTCTTATACCTGATATGGTTAATTTGATGGTTTAGCACATATATAGAGTTAATTGCCTGAATTAATTTGTAAAGATGCGACCTTTACTATGTATTACCTTAATTTATATCATTTGAAACCCAATTAAGTTTATTTGATACAAATGCGATTGATTATTTGGGTTGAACTCTTGATTCGTTGTTTTTTTTTTTGGTAAGTAATAAGGAAGTTTTATCGCCACAAAACTAAAAAAACAGGACAACAAGCAGTCACAACCAAATTACAACTGATGAAGCCAAGTTCTATCAGCACTAGGAATTGTTGTAAGCAAATTGAGTCTAACCCTAACTTCACACTTAATAGCAGTACAAGTCGAAGGAATGCTGAGAGTACAGTAGTCCCATAAACTTTGATTCCTGGCTTTCCATATACCATAACACATAGCAGCAACACAGGCCATACGAATAATATGTCTGACCTTACTACCAAGTCTGTAGATGCTCAAAGGAAACCCAAGTTTTCAGCACATTAACCCAAGTTGTTTGAGAGTCTTTAATTGCTTATTTATGGCAATGACTGATGAGATCAAGTGACCTCTTTTTGCCCACATTTTTCCCTGCTTGTTTATTCTCTTATGATGGGTATTTCTTTTCTCTCTCTTTTAATGATTAGATCTGCGTTTGACCCGTTTCCCATTACATTCTCATTTCCAGAAATTTGAACATGACTTTCAATTATTGCATTCATAGTTCAGATCTTTTGTATACCCTTTTTCTGTTTGTAATTCAGTTGGATTTTGATAATGTTGGTATGAATAGTATAGTTTTAGCTACTTGTGACATTGTGCAGTCAATCCTAGGATTTGATCTAGATGGCTCATAGTTCAACTCTCTCCTTTTGACAGGGAGTTGGAATTTTTCTGTCCGGGTTGTTTGGAACTGGAATTGGACCTTCTGTTTCTGTGTAAGATTAAGACACCTTCTTTGTACCTCATTTTACGCTACTTGGGTAAATAGAAACGATCTCGCTAATCTTCTTTAGAATTATCAGTAAACTAATATGTACTCTACTTGAATATATTTGCTAAACTTGGCGAGTATGAGGAGTCAACGATTTACAATAAAGTTAATGCACTGACATGAAACTCGCTGAATGAGTCCCTTGGAAGTACATTTAATGCACTGAAATAAAATAATTTATTTACTTATCATATTTGGCTKAAATAAYTGCCTGCAGATTAAATGGCCCYGTGTATTATTCGTGATGTTGAAGATAAAATAACTTGTTGAGTACTTGCTGAACTTGAAGCTCATTGAAGTTRTATTCAGATGTTTCGTTATATAGGGTCCCCTAAAATTTTATATGAACTGTGTCCATATAGATGCCAATAAATCAGTCTCGGGGGTCCATTGTGGCCATGCTATTATATCATGCTACAAAACAAATAAACAATGCTAATACCTTCAATTAACTGAATCAAACTCCATTGAAGCATATTTGGTATCCTTAATATGCAGGCTTAGTGACAGAATTCAGAAGTCAAATCAAAGGCAAAGTCGCCTCAAGGTTGTACTGGACTAGCTGAAGGATTCTAAATTCTCACCTCTTGTTGGTTTTCTTATGTTGAAGCTGATGATATACTCAATGAATCACCTTGCATTCTTCGTGTAGATCAGATTCTTTCACTTATGTGTGCAGCCAATTAGAAACTCTGTACAGTTAGCCTTTGTTACAAACATCCCTCTTCTATGTTTGCTGTCCTTTGTGCTTCTTATTGTATCATGATTCATACTAGCATGAGCCATATAATTGATGTAGAAATAGCAAGAGGCAAACTCTTGAAGTCTTTATGTAGACATTATCTATTGTTGCTATACTACGTAGTCTTGTGCATTATTGAATTTTTCTAATTGTAAAATTTCATTGTACCACATACGAGTACTTTGTCAAGTCTTGGTTTATGATTACAAAATTGTCTTCTTCTGCAAAAATATTCTCTTTTACCTTGTAGTTTATATGACGTATTAATGAAAGATTTTTGCAATTAAATGCTTGATTTGGTGTGATGGTTTAATTATTTTGTACATTTTGAGCAATATAACAACTTTCACGCAATAACCCATTTCAACCAACTTTCGTTTTGTACGCGTCGGGGCTGCGCGCGGTGCAACGGCTAGTATATATATATATATATATATATATTATATATTATATATATATATATATATATTATTATATATATATATATTATATATATTATTAATGCGCATTAACCATAGAACAATATGTTTTATAAGAGCGAATGAGTCACCAACTACTGAATCATAATCTTATGTGACAATATTGCATATGTGACGGAATTATGGTGAAAAATAATGATGCTTACGTGACAGCTTATGTGTGACATCGATGGTGTTCCACACACCTTTTATTATACAGCAGCTTTTCTGTGCAACCAGCCACACAACTATTATGTGTGGCTGACAATCGCACAACTTTAAAAAACTAAATAGTATAATTACAAAAGGTCACAAAAGAGGCCACACCAAACCCAACATTATCTCTAATAAACACAGTAGAAACAACCATTATTTTCTCTCTCCTTCTGCAATCTGCGCTTCTCTCTCCTTCTCCAATCTTCTGATTCTCTCTATGATTAATTTGTAATCTGTCAGCAATCTGTACATAAAAAATTTCAAAAAAAATAAAAAACAATCAAATGAAAAAGAAGAATCAGCAAATTCTTCAAAGAAACCAATGGAAATCGAACACATTGAAGATTCAATGCAACACAATTATTTTTAGAATTAGAAGAACTACTTTTATGAATTAATGAACTACTTTTCTAATTATATGAACTACTGTTATTGAATGTAAGAACTATTTTTACGAAATATCACAATTACATTTCTGAATTATAAGACTACTCTTCTGAATTATATGAACTACTTTCATATAATATATGATACTCGAATGAATATCATAAGTAGTCAAAATTATAAGAATACTTTTATGAATTATAAGAATTACTTTTATGAATTATATGTACTACTTTTATAAATATCACAATTAGTTTTCTGAATTATAAGAAGTACTTTTTACGAATTATATGAACTGCTTTTCTGAAATATATGAACTACTTTTATGAAATATCACAATTACTTTTCTGAATTATAAGAACTACTTTTATGAATTATATGAACTACTTTTATGAAATATCACAATTCATTTTCTGAATTATAAGATCTACTTTTACGAATTATATAAACTACTTTTTATGAAATATATGACTACTTTTATGAATTATACAGAAAAAGTAAATCTAAAATGAGGAAAAATAATCAAACAAAACAAACAACAATAAGCACAAAACCTTACTGTCCTTCTGCATAAAGAATTGTCATGGCAAATGGCCTTCGTCAATTGGCACCTTGTCAATAATGCAAGAAATCTTTGATTAAAAAAAAATCCATCACGGCTTGATTTCACAATAATTGACGAAGGGCCATTCTGTCATTCTTTCCTACGCTTGATTTCACAACAAACCCATCACATCTCCTTCGCAACCAGAGACACTAATTTGACATACGTCCGCCATGAACGAGAAGCGACGAAATTGACCTCGAATCATAGATCGTCGAACGATAAACATGAATCAACAAACAAATTAAAGAACCATATAAAGAAGAAGAGATCTAAGAAATTGAGATTTTCGGAGTTTTAAATGGGAAGAATGAGGAGAGAAAGGGTGAGAGAGGAGGGAAATGAGAGAAAGAAATTGATATTGGAAATGGCTGCGTGAGTTTAGAGAGGTGTGAGAGAAAAAGAAATGAGAGATAGGTTAGGGGTTTGATCCTTTTATAAACTATTAAAAGGGTATTTTTACAATTTTATCCTTAGCCACACCATAAAATTTGGTGTGGCATGTTGCATACAAAGTTTGTCAGAATGGAAATCGAACACATTGAGATTCAATGCACACAATTACTTTTTAGAATTAGAAGAACTACTTTTATGAATTAATGAACTACTTTTTTAATTATATGAACTACTATTATTAAATGTAAGAACTATTTTTACGAAATATCACAATTACATTTCTGAATAAGAAATACTCTTCTGAATTATAACTTTCATAAATATATGAACTACTCGAATGAATATCATAAGTAGTTCAAAATTATAAGAACTAATTTTATGAATTATAAGAATTACTTTTATGAATTATATGTACTACTTTTATAAAATATCACAATTAGTTTTCTGAATTATAAGAAGTACTTTTACGGAATTATATGAACTACTTTTCTGAATATATGAACTACTTTTATGAAATATCACAATTACATTTCTGAATTATAAGAACTACTTTTATGAATTATATGAACTACTTTTATGAAATATCACAATTCATTTTCTGAATTATAAGATTTACTTTTACGAATTATATAAACTACTTTTATGAAATATATGAACTACTTTTATAAATTATACAGAAAAAGTAAATCTAGAATGAGGAAAAAATAATCAAACAAAACAAACAACAATAAGCACAAAACCTTACTGTCCTTCTGCCATAAAGAATTGTCATGGCAGAATGGCCCTTCGTCAATTGGCACCTCGTCAATAAATGCAAGAAGATCTTTGATTAAAAAAAAATCCATCACGGCTTGATTTCACAATAATTGACGAAGGGCCATTCTGTCATTCTTTCGTCCACGGCTTGATTTCACAACAAATCTATCACATCTCCTTCGCAACCAGAAAACCAAAACGAATTTGACATGCCGTCCGCCATGAACGAGAAGCGACGAAATTGACCTCGAATCATAGATCGTCGAACGATAAACATGAATCAACTAACAAAATTAAAGAACCATATAAAGAAGAAGAGATCTAAGAAATTGAGATTTTCGGAGTTTGAAATGGGAGAAATGAGGAGAGAAAAAGGGTGAGAGAGAGGAGGAAATAAGAGAGAGAAATTGATATTGGAAATGGCTGCGTGAGTTTAGAGAGAGTGTGAGAGAAAAAGGAAATGAGAGAGAGGTTAGGGTTTGATCCTTTTATAAATTATTAAAAGGGTATTTTTACAATTTTATCCTTGGCCACACCATAAAATTTGGTGTGGCATGTTGCATACAAAAGTTTGTCTTTATTATATTGTATAGATAGTAAATACCTAATAAAACTTTCCAAGACGGCTCCACGGCTCCACCACACCATCCTAGCCTACAATTTCCTCCACCATTTCAAGATAAAGAGCAGGGTGAGGGAGAAAGAGGGTGACAGTGAAAAGGAAAGGTAGCAAACGACAACACCCCATCAGTCGAGCCACGTATTAGCACCACCATCTTCATCTCAACAAGCTAAGCTTCTAAATTGAAAGGTGCAAGTAATGATATATTGATATGTTTAAGGTTTAAGGTTTCTTCCTTGTCACCCTCATTCGCTCCCACCACGTATTGACACCACCATGTTTAAGTTGAACCTTAAACCTCATTTATTAGAACGTTTCTTCATTTAGGCTCCGTTTGTTTTGACGGAAAACATTTTCTCGGAAAATGATTTTCCTCCCTCTTTTAGTTTTCCTTTGTTTGTTTTGGAAAGAGGTGAAAATTCATTCTCCTCAAAGGAGAAAATGTTACTTTGGAAAAGGAAAATCATTTTCCTTTTATAGAGAAGGAATGCCACAATTTCCTCCTCATTTCTTACATCTCCCTTATTCATTTCCCCACCCTTCCTTCTTCTATTACATTTTTCATTTCTTTCACGAGTTTTCCTCTAATCAAACAAACAATGGAAAACCTTTTTCCTAGAAACGTTTTCCTTCGAAACAAATGGAGCCTTAGTTTGTGATTTGTCCAAGCCACTAAATAATGAAATTTTCGACTTTGGTTAAGTTTAGGCCCCGTTTAGAATGGGTAAATCCATGAATGTAATGGAATGATAATATTGTTACTTTTATTAGAGGTTTAGACTAGTAGATTAGAATAAGCTAAATTGTTTTTTTAATAAAGTCGAAAATAATAAACATAAAATAAATATGTTATCCGTTTAAATGACAATGTTTGTTTTATTATGTCGGGTTTCAAACCATACAATAATTAACATATACATTTTTCTAATTTTGTTTAAAAGCTCATGAAATACTACACAAAACAATTCTTAGAACGTGGAGTACACGACTTTGTTCACTTGATGATTCGACTGTTTTTTCTAATTAGTTTCGACTATAATCTCTATTTTTGTTCAATTCTTAAAATTATCAAGTTAAGCAGTTACAACCTAACAAAATACAATTACCTTCATCCATCATTTTCATCCCATATTCACTATCACATAATGTTCATCATGTGGTCAAAATGTTGATGGTATCAAAGTTTGTGAAATGACAAATGCTATTACGAGAAACCAACAAAAAAATATAATACACATTGTTAGTAATTGAACTAATATTTAAATTTGTTCTTTATTCTAATTGCTTAAGTTTTTTTAATAAATTAGAAAAAGAAAATGAATAAACTATGAATTGTTGTTGAGTATTTAATTTATTGATGTATATTATTGTAACATTAGAATAGAATTTATTTTTTAATTTTATATTATAACTCAATTTTTTATGTATTTTTATTTGACATGCGACATAAGAGCATCGTAAATATAAAATCATTGTTTTACGTCTTTTGAATCAATATTAATTAAATATTTCAAATTAAATAACTTAAGTACTACTTTGCAATTTTGCATGGGTTAGAAACTTATTGTTTTTACGAATTAAACCCCTTTGATTATTTATATAGCGACCTAAATGGTTCGTGAATCATTTATATGGTGAAACTTGTTATCAATCCATTGGTCAAATATATAAATGATATGTGGCATCGATCTTCTAGTTGCCTTATTACAGTTATTAGTTTGATGGACTAGCTAAGTGTCCCGGTGATCTTGTGGTTTAGTTTGGGCATGCCACATCACTAATATGATTAATATTAGCTTTCATTAATTGATTTGTTGAAACATATACTCCTTTCAATTCCTTTCAAATACGAAGTATATTGCAACGTAGAAAAAGATCGAGAAAAGATTTTTTTTTCTCTCTTACTTAACTTGTTAAAACTATTGCAGTTCAATAGAGCTTTCGCTAAAATTTGTTTGAAAAAACAACTACTTCCTCCGATTTTTTTATTGACAACAAATTAAACTCATATGCACGAACACCTAGGCAATTTTTCTTAAGAGTTGATTAGATGTATTTTTAGTATTTGATCAAGGGTAATGAGGAATTAATAAACTAACCCACCCATCATAGTTCAACCACCGCCAGTCACCGTTAGTGATGGCAATGGACCGGATCTGGGTAGGGTCCTTTAGGATCCAGACCCGAGTCCTTTTTTAGGGTAGGATCCAGATCCTACCCGGATCCACCAAGGTCCTAATTTTTAGGACCCAGATCCAGATCCGTATGGATCCTACGGATTTGGGTCCTAAATGGATTCTTTCTTAGTTTTTTTTACTTCAAATGAAAAATAACAAATATTGAACCAAATTTTGATTAAAAAAGCCTAAAACAACATATATCTTTCTTACGTCTCCCATTATTCATGAGTTTACAAGCAATCATACATGATTAAAGATTTAAGTCATTTAACGTACGAGGTAAAACAAAGTTTCAAATACTAATATACTTTAAAGTATAATTAGTTTTAGGTCAAACTATCAAAATAATGGATTAGTACATTTTTCGGTAGTATTACTATTATCCAACATATTTTATATTACTTTTAAAAAAAAATGGGTAACCGGATCCTGGACAGGGTCCTAGAGGAGGACTCGGTCCAGATCCATTTTTTAAAAGTAGGATCCAGGCCATATCCTACCCGGATCCATCAGGGTCCTAAATTTTAGGATCCAAATCCGTCAAAAATGGATCTGGATCCTCGGATCCGGGCATGGTCCTTTACCCACTGCCATCGCTAGTCACTGTAGTTCAACCGTCACCACCTAATCGTTGCCACCACCATCGCAATTCAACCACCGCCACCGCAATTCAATCTACCACCAGCGCAATTCAATCAACCACCTTCGCCATTTGAAACCATTTCTACCAACAAATTCGAAACCAACCATCGACATTTAGTCGTCAATGTATTTGAAATCAATGAACGAATTCGAATCCACCTACTAAATTGAAACAAAAAAACGAATAAATGAAATTTCAGATTTCCAGATTTGCTAGTTTGTGGCATGGGAGTTTGGTGGCAGGGGAGTTCCAGATCTAAAGAGGGAGTTCGCAGTGTGGCGGCGTGAGTTTGCGAGGGTGTTGCAATGAGTTTGCAGGGTGTCTGAGGGATGGAGTTCACAGGGTGTCGAAGTGAGCTTGCGAGTAGCCGAATGTGTTCGCGAGGCGACGGAGTAAGATCGCCGGGATGGTCGTGGGGTGCCAAAGGGAGATCATGGGTGTTTGAGTAAATTCATGGCGGCGGCGGTTGGGAGTAGGGCTGTACAGAGTTTGATTTGAACCGTAATCAAACCAGACCAAACCGCATTTTAACGGTTTGGTTTGGTTTACGGTTTATAAAATTATTGTTTGGTTTATGATTTTTTTGTTAATACAGTTTACAGTTTGGTTTGGTTTTATAAAAATTATAAACCAAACCGCAAACCAGTAAATCGTATTTTAATATTTATATAGTTTTTAAATATAATTAAATTATTTTTACATATATAAAAATTTATAGAAAAGAAAAAAAACAACAAGAATCAAAATATCACATCATTTTATATGGGTAAGAGGTTAGATTTAGGGTTAATATTTATATTATGGTCAATTTATTTAATATTTATTATATGTTAGCATTTGATTGTTATTTTTAATGTAATATCATTTTAATTCATTTGTTTCAATCCCTTAAACATTATTATAAGTTAATCAAGTAATATTTAACAATTTTTGGGAAAAAAAATTATCTACTTGTTGTATATAAACCGTAAACCAAACCGCACCAAACCGTATTATTACGGTTTGGTTTGGTTCGATTTGGATGCTAATATGGTTTGGTTTGATTTGAAGAAATGACCAAACCGTATTTTGCGGTTTGGTTTGATTTGGCACTTAAACCGCACCAAACCAAACTATGTTCACCCCTAGCTGGGAGTTTGTGGCGGTGACAGGTGATAGAGAGGGGGGTTGGGTGGTGGTGAGAGAGATGGAGGTTAAGTTATTAATTAAGCTAAATTAGGTATTAATCTTCTTTTAAGCATTGCAATATCATGTCTTATGTGTTTTTAGTAATGATATACTAGTAATTTCATAAGGAAAAACTAACCTAAAAAGGAAAAAAAATTTGTTGCCAATATTTTGAAATTTTCAAAATTGACAAATGTTGCCAATAAAAAGAATCAGAGGAATTATGTGAAAGAGGCGCAACTGTAGTAGAAGATATCACTTATAWTTGCCTAATTACGTTTTGTCAAAGTAAAATCTAATTTGATCCATTTTGATATGCWTTTGGTTGTTACTTATTATAATCACTTGTTGAAGGGTACTCTAGAGCTTTCTTATTTTGGTATTTTAATTAGGTAGAGATATTTTGTGTTTAGCTAAGCAATGCAATTATATTTCTTTTAGCCATATTAGGAGGGAAGGGAATAGCCGAATAGGTAGCACATGAACTAGTTAGAATTTCTCCTAATTATGTGGAGATGATGATTTGGGTGGAGGAATGTCCTGAGGGTATTATGAACTTGTTAACGATGCTTCTTCAATACTTAATTCTAGATTGCTTTGCACGCGATGCGGTGCGTGACAAACAAAATTAAATATTTATAGATTCGTATGTTTTTTAATCAATAATTCATGTTTTTTAGTTGTTGATTCATCGTTAGCAAAATATAAGTATGTAAATAAAGAAATATAAATAATATAAGGAAAAAATTGCTAACTAATATAAGATTGACGAAAATAATAGGAACTAATTTAGTGCACAATTTAATGTATAATGGTTGATACTTATAACTACACAAATTTTCCAGGTTGTCAATCCACCAATTATCTATCACGAATATCATCTAATTAGTGTAACTTTAAATGAAAACTAAGTTACTTTTTCTTCTCATTCAACATTCAAATTATTTTCATTGAATCTTTATAGTGTAATTAATTATGCAATGTTTCATTTTACAATTATTAGTTAAGAAAGTGAACAAAACTTTAAACAACTTAATTATATTCAATGAAATTCAAAAGTAATGCATTTTTAACTGTTCTCCATTTTATGTCAATTAAAAATGAAAAATAAAAAGAGAATGATAAGGTATTTTTAAATAATTGATTAAATTAATAATCAAGGATATTGATAGTCATTCATGGGATTCATAAAGGTATGTGGACATTTTGTAGGGAAACAATTTCTTCCCCCATCACTTTATATAATAAGAGATTGTTTTCTCGTTTAAAAAGATTAACATTTACCATTTAAAAAACATTGAGATAGAAAATAAATAATCCTTATAAGTTTTTTAGATATCTCAAAAAAAGAAAACGTTGCATTTTATTTGAAACGGAGCAATAGTAATATAAAATTTCTCATTACGCCATCTTTGTTCTCTTAGCTTCTTAGGCTGATGAACATTAATCCCCAAATTCATAAACACTAGGCTCTTAGCACTGCACTCTCATAATAGGTATCATAATTGATCGTTTTTTTATTTTTCACATTTCATTGGGTTTTTAATTGATTTTCAGGTCATTTTGAAAAGTATTTTATACTCTAACATTAATGAATACTCCTTTTAAAAATTTAACCATTAATTCACCAACTATTTAACCAAAATTACTTTTTTCTTCAAAAATGTATTCCATATTTACTCTTACCAAACCATCAACTATTTTATCTACTTATCAACTATTTTATCTACTTCGTTAAACTCAATCATTCTTAAACAAATGTGCCAAATAGGTATTTAATAAAACATCTAAAAAACGGAAAGATAAAATATTTAAATCATATATTCGTTTTAAAAAGGCCGGTTGGTAGGGTCCTTTGCCGACAAAAGCTTCGACCCAATAATTGGAGGACACCAAGGCATATGGTTAAAACAGATATAAAGATAAAAGTATAAAACACCTGTTTGCGAGGGTCATTCGGACTTCTAGCTAAATTTTGAGTTGAGCTTTAGGCCACATTGCATAATTGCAGGACAAGTTTTGGGTCAAAATTGGTGTCCTTGCAAATTTAAGTCCTACGGAGTAAATAAGTAAATATTGCAATAACTACGACTTATAAATAAGGGTTGTGATATATACAGCCCTTAGGGTTGCATATAAGAAGTCAAAAAAGAAAGATTTTAAAAAAAGTAAACACTTATGACACCAAATTCTGTGCAATTTTAACAAAAATCTATAAATACTTACCATTTTAAGCAAGAGTTTAATGCTTATATGCAGCCCTAAGGGCTGCGTATAGCATTTTCCTATAATAATAGGCCAATGTCATATGTAGTCCTAGAGATTATTTATAAGCATTAAATATATTTATAGTAATGGAAACAATTTAGAAAAGTAAAATAAAATCACACAAGTTTCAAGTTTGAATTTCTATTTTTTGAATCTTAAACGTTTTCCAAAAAAATAAGCTGAAAAGAAGAGATAATGACAGATAATAATAACTTAATAAGGCCCTGTTCTTGTCAACTTATTTAGATAAATTTCAGTGTCAATCAGTTCAGTACCAATAATATTCATTTGTTAAGATTTCAGTAAAAATAAGTTTAGTTTAACACTAATAAGTTCACTTCAGTAGAAATAAGTTCAGTTTAACACTAAGTATAGTAAAATTCGCAAATTATTAGGTACAATCCCCCGTACCTAGCAAAATACAACCCCCTTCCCTTATCTTATGTGGTACATGATTTATTCCCCTCCCCCTATTATCTCTCATGCATGATTTTTTTAAAAATAAAAAATCATTAATTAAATAAAATTAGATAGATATAAATATTTGACAACTAATAAAAGCAATGGATGGGGCTGTATCTTGCAATGTAGGGGGGTTTGTATAATATAGGCTTTGGTAAAATTCAAAGAAAGAGTAGACTACAAAATTGGGCTTAGATCAAGGAGGACCACCCAACAAATGACAAAATAACACCAAAAAAGCCCATTAGTCAAAAGTGTAAGAAACCAAATCTAAGTTAAATTGAACAAATTAATAAAGGTGAAAACAAAAACGAATGAATACTTGATAATAATAAATTAATAATGCTACGTTGCGTTTCACTTTCATGTGTGAATAGTAGAGTGAGAGAAGCTGATGTTTCACCTGACTTCCAAAGGAGAGAGAATTCACCTCCTTTCTCTCTCTTCTAAAATCTAGCAATTCATCCATTTTCCTTCCCATTTTTTCAGAACCCCAAAATTCAATTCTATTCTATTATTTCTCACAAATTCAATCAAATTCAATTTCGTGTAACAGACTTGCTATGATTTCATCTTCCAGTTCAAACTGGCTAGACCGTTTACGGTCGTCGAGAGGTTTTCCGACCGGCGAGGAGCCGGATCTAGACCGGTTCATCTCATCCTCAAGCTCCGGTTCAGCTGAGTCAGCCACTCAGTCCGCGCCACCCAGGAGAGAGAAACTCCCCAAGTGGGCCCCACCCCCCGGAGAATTCGCCGGAGTTCTCTGCGACCTCTTCAACATGGGTGGGGAAGCGGAAAAAGCTTCTAGAAAGTTCGCGAGGAAGAAAGCTTCGCGRAAGCAAGCTAACCCTAAATTCTTTTCCGGCGATTTGTTGTTGCCGAGTTCTTCCAATTCGGAGAATAATGGATTGAATGAGATACGAGATAGTATTAATGGAATACGAGATAGTACTACTGCTAATAATAATAGTAATAGTAATGGTAACGATGGTAATAATGTTAGGGTTGAGGATGAATTGAATTTGAGAGGTGTCATTGAAGATGGCGGTGATGATGAAGTTGATGTTGATTTGAAGGAGTATACTAGAAGCGAGGTGACTGTAATTGATACAAGTTTTGAAGAATGGAAGTCTGATAAATGGGTTTTTAGGAAAAACGATGAGTGGCGAATCAAAGATAAGAAAARTAAGCTAAAATCGAGGGTTTGTGGTGCGAAGAAGAAGAAATTGTTGGTTAGTGATTTGGGGGATAAAAAATTGGGTGATGATGATCAGCTCATGATGAAGAAGAAAGAAGAYGAGAGTTCATTGCATCTTAATAAAGTAAGAAAATTTAAGAGTAATCATAATTTTAGTAATGATTGTGATTTTATTGGATGCGTTGATTTGGGTTTGTTTGATTTGTTTTCAAGGTTGAAATCAAGGGTTGTTCTTTACATGGAATGTTGATTATTAGGCTATTTTTTTTGGGTTTTTATTCTGTTTTTAGGCGTTTTTGATGTGTTTTCTTGGTCAAAACTTAATATTTCATGTTCAAGATGGTAAAAAAATTGATGGGTTTGACGCTTTTCTGGGTTTAGGTGTCAAATTAGTGTAAAGATTCAATTTTTTGCGTTAAATACTTGTGATTTTAATGGTGATAGCTTGAACATGTAGCTCAACTCTGAAGTTTGTATTTGAGTGGATTTTGTGTTTCATTTATGCTGTATTTGTTGTATTAGGAACCATTAATCATAGTTAAGTTGTATTAAGTTGTTTCTTAAGATCTGGAAATAATGCATCACATTTCACATATGATTAGTCTAGATCAAAGTTTTTTTATGGGCAGCTTTGTTTCAACTCTGTGATTATCACTTTTGCTTTGGAAAACTTGTCAGTGCTTTATTAATTTGATTACAGTTTGATGGTGCTTGTTTTGTTTGCCTAATTTGTCGATTAAAAGTGTGATTTCTGTTCATTTTTTTTCAAGGGAATCTCATCTTAGCATAATTTGCTGACTAATTTAGGGTCATTTACCAACTTATTACTATTCATTTTTCACTACTTAGTGTTTGCCATGCCGTACATGTGTTGGTTTTTTGAAGCTTCAACTGCACTGCAAAAACACAATGAATCCTAGTGTAAAAAAACCTTCCAAATCATATGATAAAGATCTTTATATTTAGGAATATACAGAAAACTCTGTCTTTCTCTATGATAACTTTTGCGCTGTTGGTTACGATTCGATTATGGATTTATGGTGGCCATGTACTAGGGCTTGCAGAATTGCTTGTTTTCTGCTATGATTTGAGCTCAAAAAGGGTTCACTTCAAAAGAACCTATCTTTTTTTTCAAACTATGGAAGAAGTTTTCAACTTTTCATGTTTTTGCTCTGAATATATGTACTGGGTTGATGCTCTATTGCTGTTTAGTCTGTTTGGTAAGAGAATGCGTCAAACGTTCGTGTTTGTGTTTACTCATGTCCGTATGTTTAGACAGTTGTGCTTGCAACGTCCTGTTTTGTTATTATTATGAGGATGTTGTTGTGAACTCGACAGAAAATTCTGAAGATTTTTTTCCGTGCGATCTTCTCTGTAGTAGACGTTGAAGTTCATGTACAAATAAAAGATATGGGGTAGATCAACCTTTATCATCCAGTTGGCTCAGTGAGTAACCTAACAGAAAGGAAGAGCATATTTCAATAGATATGCTGTATATATAATCTCAAATTTTCAAGTGATTGTGCATCACTGCATGAACAAAGCCTTCCCTTCGACCAGCTTTTTTTTACCCTCAGCGTTCTTCTTCTGTTCGACCAACATGTTGCATTTGTGCAAATGCAATTCCTCTGCGTAATATCAATACGAATTACCGGTGTCTTTGCCTCATTAAATTCCTATGTCTGCTGTCATATATGCTTGTTTACAAAGCACGACATTCTGTGAATTCTGATTGAATGCTCATTATTTTGGAAATTTTAATCTCTAAATTCAGAGGAATATGATTTAAGTCTAGAATTAGCATAAGACAGTTGTAATAATATGTTTATTTGAAGGTATTGGTATAAATTCATGACGCAATCATTTAATGCGGGTTTCTTTTCTGCAATTGTGATTTTTATTGACATGTCCTTAGGACATAACATATTGCAATTATTTTGGTATTTTTTATTATAAATTTAATTATTGGCTATATAAAAAAGAGACAATGCTTATTAGTCAAAATTTCCTCCTGCAGTTGGTTTATGCCAATGCATAAAAGTCAAGCTTCATGGGTTAACAGTGCTTGTTAATGTCATGCAACTTGTATAAGTGTTCGTTGATTAGATAGATTTTCAGTTTACCAGACTGGAGATCGACATTATACGTTAAGCTTGTGTTACTCGGCTCGTGACTGTCCATATCTGAAGGGACATATCAAGTGTCCAAACTCGTAATTTTAAACATTCTTCTAGATCTTAGCTCCAAATTAAAGTGTGTCAAGTGTCTACCTATGTATCGAGTCAAAGTATTCGACGTTCGACGCCGGCTGTGAGGAAAATGGGAATGTCTGGGTAAATAATGAGATTAGAAAATGCTACCTAATGTGAATACTTGATAGAGTTATGTAATAGCCTATAGCTTTCGAATAGCTGATACATCTCCAAGGATTGCAGCTTAAAGGTGTTTGCTGTAAAATTTTCACAATTCTTTCTATAATACTGGAGAATTTAACAAATTTTGTTTAGCGGATTTATACCCAGTTTAGTTTTTCTGCAGTATGCCATATGTAATTAATGTATGCACAATTTGATCTATTGCATGCTGACATGGTAATATTTTGTTTATATTCTTCTTCTGAATGCAACATAAGTATCATTAATCAATCACGATTATTCATATGAACATCTAGATGTGTTTTTTTTAACCCAGCTTCGATTATCTAATGACAAGATTTAGCGCACTTCTGTCTATTTCTTGTCAGGTCTAGATGCTGCCCCTTACACTTGTGCGAATAATCTCTAGTTTTATATTCCGTTTTTATTTTTATTTTCTGATTTATTTATGTTTATTTTTGTAGGTGCTTTTGTCGAACAAGCGTGTGTAGATTATATTCTGTAATTTTATCCAATTACATGTGATATAATAGTCTGTAATAAAACCACTTCTTTCTGTTACTTTTCTTTGTTTAGTCAATAATGGCTGCTTAGCTCCAGTAATATGTTTAGTCTGTTTGAATAAATTTTCAATCAGTAATTGAATGAGCATAGCTAATTACAGTCATCATAAATCAAAATATAACATAAATATATTATACATCAGATGTTTCTGAGGGATTATTTTCGTTCAACTCTGAAATGGTGTTTTAGCATGATAACCAACACGGTTTCATCCGATTCTAATGCGTGGTGTTGTTGGGAGTTCTCTGTGAAACTGAATGCGTTCTTGTGATTTATTGTCTTATGTAGAGACAACCCAGAAATGTCAAGAGAAGACAAACCTTTCCGGAAAGAGAAGTTTACTGTGGAAAGTTCCAAAAAAGAGGTGTAGTTCTTTGTATCCTAAATTACTTCGTTATCATCATCGCCAGCTCATGCTACTACTCTTTCTGCCCTTGTTTTCAGGTTTCTTGTCCAAGACTGCCACTGAGTTAATCATTCAGGAGAGAACCTCACAGTGGTACTTATAAAATCGATACCATTAAACGACACTAACACAGCCGTTAAAATAAGCAAAACCTCTCTCAAGAAGCGTCCGAAACAAATGAAGATCGTTTGAACAAATAAAACAAGGACTGCCAACTTRGAGGAATGCCTATAATCAAGCAATGTTTTTTGTATGCCAATTGGGATAACAAAGCTTCTGCTTGTGCATTGTCATCCAGAGAATTATTTTGGTTACTCACAGTTGAATCGGATAATCGGATATTTGGACATCGATGTATCAACACTAGCTCAGTTGCCCTTGTATCCGTATTTAGAATTGAAAGATGGAAATTGTGCTCAATATTAACTTTGCGGTTGTCTATTTGCGTAAGATCATCATACTGTAAAAATCGTGCCGCAGTTTTGTTATATTGATACAGTAATACTGAATTACCCAATATTAACTATCTATTTATCTGATATCAAGTTTGGTTTGGATAGTATTCTATGTTGTTGCTCAACATATACTGTTTTTACTCTTATGTTGTTATATCTTGATAAGTTGATAATGATGTGTTAGTTATCAAGTTTTGATTTTGATCCATACATAGTACATTATTTTCGAGTTTATAATTTATGTTAATTATTGTACTTCATATTTGATAACAATAGAGAAAATGACACTTGAATATTGAATTTTTATGTACTTTTTAAGTTATAAGTTTATATTGTATGTGGTTATCGTATGAGTCGAAAAGAGTGGTTCTCTTTAATTATATGTAAACAATTGATAGCTAACAAATTCTTGTAAGGCATGAATTACACTAACAAGAGACAATTTTATATCATTCATCGATTAATTGATTCGGCGCTAACACTTCACCTTCTTATTAATCTTAATATGTGACCTGTCTCTTATACACATCTAAGAGACAATTTTATATCATTCATCGATTAATTGATTCGGCGCTAACACTTCACCTTCTTATTAATCTTAATATGTGACCAAGAAAGAAAACATTAACTTCTGGTAAATAATTTCGACACTCTCCAAACAATTTTCGCAAAGTGCGAAAATGATCCGAGAGTGGGGAACCAAATCAAGCACCCACAAAGAGAAAAAGGAAAAGCAAGAAAAGAGAGAGAATATCTCATGTAGCAGGCTTTAACCAATTAGCCAAAGGCCAATTTTCGCACTTTGATAAAAGAAAAAGGGGGAAGAGAGAGAAAGAGAGATAGTGTTGGCGCCAAGTACAGTTAAGCAATTATAGGATCATTATCAACATTCTTAATTTCTTATTCCATTCATGTTACAATTTCTTCGACAATCCTTAAAATCAAACACTACTACAACTTACGTACCATTATCACTTTGATGGCATCACTTGCCATTTCTTATCCTCGAACATTGAGCTTTACTTCTCAACTTCTTCCTTTTCATTCAAGCACTAATTCTAGCTCTTCTCATGGTTGTTTCTCTCTCCTAAAGCTCACTGCTTTTGGCAATTTTAGCAAAGAGCGAGCTTTGTTTTGCCCCATTTCGATTCAATATTCAAGAAAATTACTCATTTCAAGCAAACCCAGGAATGAAAGTGTTGATTTTGCTGACACAGGTATGTTTTTCATTCAGCCCTTTTCACAAACATGTTATCTGCATCGTTATTGCTTGCTAAAATTTCATATGATAATGGGTAATTTTTGAATTTTTGGTTTTTAGGACATCTCAATTCAGTTTTCGAACTTCTGGGTATTGGTGAGAGAGGAATTCAGGATGTTTTAGGAAGAAATCCGGGTTTAGAGCGATTACCTGTTGATTCGATTCGCAGTCGAATTCGTGGGTTACAGTCAGTTGGGCTGAATGAGGTTTACTTGTCTAAGTTGATTATCAAACACCCAAATGTATTAACAGCTGAAGAAGTTGATGTTTTGATAGAATTTGTTCATAATGAGCTAGATAACAAGGTTGAAAGTATTCAAATTGAGCGTCTTTTGAYGAGTTTAGAGCCTAGGTTTATTGCAGGCTTTGATAAAAAAGTTAACTTGTTGATTGAAAATGGTGTTCCTCAAGAAAAGATTGTGCATATTCTCAACAAGGTTAATCTTAGYAAAGCCTTTTGTCTTAAGTCATGTGAAGAAATTCATAGGATGTTAACGTTTTTGGGCCGTTTTAATGCTGTGAGTATAATTCCTAAGCGCCCTTCAATCCTCCACTATGATTTGGATACTCAATTAGTTCCGAGAATCGGGTTTCTTCAAAGGCTTAGTGGGGGAGATACTGATAGTGTTGGAGAAGTTTTGAATAGACTGCCTGCTATCTTAACATATAGTTTGGAGCATCTGCAAGGTCTAGTGGAGTTCTTCAGGTCATCTGTTGGGCTAACTGATTTTGAAATTTTTAAGATTGTGCTTGTTTTCCCCAATGTGATGAGTGCCAGCAGAGAGCGGAAATTGCAGCCTAGAATCGAGTTCTTGAAGGATTGTGGGTTGGATTCAGGAGAGATTTATCGGTTTTTGATTAAATCTCCKTTGTTTTTGGGCCTTTCTTTCAAGAAAAACCTGTCATATAAGCTGGCAATGCTGGTGAAGGTTGGCTATGCTTATAGAACCAAGGATCTTGCTATGGCAATGGGGGCTGTGTCTAGAACAAGCTCAGAGAATTTGCAGGAAGTCATTGGTTTGTTTTTGAGCTATGGCTTCTCCTGTGATGATATAGTTGCATGAAGCCAAAAAAACCCAAAATTTCAGATATGCAAATCAATCCAAGGTCTTTAGGGGAGAAGTTGGAGTATTTGATTGAAAATATGGATCGAGAAATAGGAGAGGCTATTGTCATTTCCTGCTTTTTCTGTGGATACAATCTTGATAAGGAGGATCAAGCTTCGGTATGAACTGAAAAAGAAGATTATGGGGATGATAGTCACTGAACAAGCTCTTAAGTGTTTCAACTGAAAAAATTCTCAAAAGCAAAGAAGAAATTGATCCAGTGGCTGCAGTTTTGGGTGAAGATGCTGATTCTGATTGAAATGGTAACTTTTGTTAATTTTACTGTAGATCTTTCAAACATTATTCCAAAAGTAACAAAATGATTTACTTAAAATTTAGTTGGGAGAACTCAACTCCAATATGTTTCCATTTTTTTCCCATAACCTAGCTTCTGCCATATTCTACGAATGTACATGATATGTTCGTATGTCTACTTTTACATCACTGATCTGATCCTGGAATTTTCATTGCTTATATTACGAGTGAGAAAATGGTTAGCTTTCCCTCAATTAGCTAGGTTTTGTTGATGTTTGTAATCAGACTGTTTCTGTCTTTGAATGAATTCTGGTCGACGCTGTTAAGAGTCCACATCTTTGTTTCCGTCTTTGTATTAGAGACCATTCAACTTATTGACTTGTTTCTATTGTAGGTGACAAACCCCTCAGTAGGGGAGCGTTGCATTATTATGTGGTAATAGATATTAGGGGATGAGAAATTGCATCATGTGAATCTGGTAGGCGATTTGGTGTCGTAATTAAGGCTGAATAATGTTCACAGTTTGAAGTTATATTATCAGGGAACTCACTAATGGGTAGGGCTCCTCTGATGGCCGAAATTTTCAGTTTGCGCTAAATCAATATTGTATGGCAAGTGTGTCTAAGTTGTCAGAAAACTCCAGCGAAACCGTGAATCTAATGTGTTCCAAGCTTAATTTCTGAACTGCTGTATCTGATTCCTGATCCTTGGTTTTGGACACACGATATGTACATAAGTGATTTCATCAACAAATTCTTGTTGCTGTTCCATGAGATTATACTGGATTACATCTATGCTCTATTTTAGGACTGTTAGGTATTACTTACTATTCGGTATTATACGTCTTGTTATATGTTGATGGAATAAATGAAAAATCGATAAAAATCGGAATTAAAATCATCTGAAAAATTTGTATTGTTTTTGGCAATCACCTCTCCGTGAGTGATTCAGATTTTAACATAATGTTCCTTAATACATATCACAATGGTTTCAGCATTCCAAGAAGGTCTGATCAGTTGGGAGGCAACAGTATTGTTTACCGAATCGCTTTGATAGACAAGACCAATGATGGGCACTGGACATAAGCCTGCAGTAGACTGTTTTTTTGTCTTTATCGATCATAATCTCGGCGCCAGCCTTCCTAAAGAAGTTGTTGAAGATCACTACTACGTAAGGCTGCGCCTGCTTGCCTGGCTTTTTTCTCTTATCTGTGTGGCGAAGAGGAGAGAGACAAGCTTCACGGAGCTTCACTCCGTTCACACTGACCCGTCTCTAACTAAGAGATTTCGACATCAAAGCTTAGTTTATCCAAAGCTTGTGATGGTTATGTATGATATTCACAAGCATTTTTCCACCTACATCGCTTTTCTACTACAGGTCAGTATCATATTAAACATGTTCAGGCCTTAAAAAATGCTGCGTCGATTGCTCTAGAGCAAAGAGGGTTTTTTTTTTTTTTTCTTTTTTTTTTGTTGCTTAGAAACCACAAGGAGGGAATGAGAATGCGATACCCAGGATCATTCGTTAGACATCGAGAGGGAAGCTTTTAATCTACTTGAGTTATCCTCACTCTCATTGGCAAAGAAGGGTTGTGTTTCCTGTTAGATAGTCATGTAATTACATGTATTCAAATTGCCCACTTCGTTTCTTTTGATCTAGCGGCATACGAGGTACGTGTTTGTTTTTTTTACTCCATATGGTATCAAATAACTACTTTAGTGGCTAATGCAAATTACTGTATCATATTCACAGTATGCATTAAGCCATTAACTGGTGATCATTCATTGCATATTTGCCTAATCAATCATTGAAACCTGTTTATTTCWTTGAATTTGTATTATTCTATGTTCTTAATTTGAAACCTATTTATTCCTTTGTGTTTTTAAGTTCTTGTTTTAAGTTTTAAAAGAAAACTGCAATCTAGAAAAAAAAAAAAAAAAACACACGCACTAAGTTTTAACAGGATAATCGAATATTGAAATGTGATAGGTTAAAATACTCTTTTCTAATCATAGTATGTTTTTAAACCTCATATTTTAACTTATTCTGTGTACTCGTAGAATTTTTGATTTTTTCTTTTATAGTTTTATTTTTTTTAAATCTAATATTAGAAATACTAGTTATAAAATTTTATCCAGAATTTAAAAATAAAATAAAAAATTAAATAGAACAAAACTTTCAAAAGATTTGTGGGCTTGGTGGAAAAGAAGCTATGTTTGTTTTGACACAAACAATTTTCATGGAACAATTTACTCATTTTCCTCAACTTTTCCCCCTTTCAATTCAACTTTTTTCATTTCAATTTCATTGAAATTATTTTCCACCCAAACTATCCAAGCATATTTAAAATTCTTCACGAAATTACATATGAAAAGYACTCACTCCATTCCTAAATAATCTATCGAGTTACTATTTGATGCTTTACCAAGGAAAACAATAAATATAATGGGTGTAGACTGTAGAGCTCAATATCATAAATAAAYAGTGATTAGTTTGGAGCAAGAGAGTTTCACAAATTGGAGGAGAAAGTGATTAGTTTGGAGCGAGAGAGTGTGAATATTGATCCCACAATTATAAACAACTACTACTATAAATTTTCCTAAAATAATAAAGGAGAGATTGTAGGAACATTATGGAATAAAAGAAGTAGTATGAACATTTGTTGTCCTCGAAAGCGCTAGTTTGGAACCATGTTTGGTTAGCTGGAAGCCTGAAATAGGGAAGTGAATAAATGCAATAGAACTTCCTGTGTTAGGATCCTCTAGAGTTTAGAGGATGATAGAGTTGTGAGAGTGTGAATTTTTTTATTATTTTAGATTGTACTTTTATTTTTAATTTTGAATTTATGCAAAATCAATATTAATCTTGGATCTTTTGTGAAGGGTTTAGATTCGAACTCTAGAGGATCCAAACCCGAACTTCCTTTGCCCTTGAAATCCAACGAGACATGGAAAATCTATTGCCATTCCACTTTCCTCAGTGTGATTTGTTGTATCAACCAAACTACTCAAACCATTTCCTGGGCAATCATTTCGATTTTAGAAGAATATTTTTCAAAGCCACTTACCATGAGAATCCCAAGTGAACCAACCAAGCACAAAACCGTACTCTTAAAACTTTCCTCYCTTGTGCTATTCAGCTCATACAAATCCAGCCTTAGCCAAAAAACACCATGTCACTAAGCAAGTTCCAAGCATGTTCAACTACGACAAAGACGAACAAATACTGTGATCACTAGAGTATGTAGTGAACCAGAGTGTAGCTGGTAACTTAGTAATTCAGTTATACCAAGCATATAAAAGACTGCATAGCAAGTAAAATATTTTCAGACTGATTATATACACAACTCATTACCATCACAAACAAGTCATCCAACAGAAAGAATTTACACAACCGGCGAATCTCTAAATATCCAAAAACTTCTCCTACGTACAAGTTTCACTTTCTGATCTTCATTCTTGGTTGATTAAAAAGTTAACAAGAAACAGACAATTTGAAAGGTAATTAGTGCCCGAGACAAACACTTCAATCTATTCTGCATAGGATGGTTCTCTCTCAGGTTTCACTTGCAAAGGTTCCAACTTCTCTGTTTTGCCGTCCTTAGGAACGATAAGCCCATAGCCTCCCTCTTTCCTTTTGTACAAAATGTTAGGTCTGTCTCTTATACACATCTAGATGTGTATAAGAGACAGCCAGAGTGTAGCTGGTAACTTAGTAATTCAGTTATACCAAGCATATAAAAGACTGCATAGCAAGTAAAATATTTTCAGACTGATTATATACACAACTCATTACCATCACAAACAAGTCATCCAACAGAAAGAATTTACACAACCGGCGAATCTCTAAATATCCAAAAACTTCTACGCACAAGTTTCACTTTCTGATCTTCATTCTTGGTTGATTAAAAAGTTAACAAGAAACAGACAATTTGAAAGGTAATTAGTGCCCGAGACAAACACTTCAATCTATTCTGCATAGGATGACACATCTAGATGTGTATAAGATAGCATCTCCAATGGGACGAAGAATGATCATGGAGGATTTAGACTCGTGACCTTCGTCGAAGAAGAGCAAAGTAGATTTTTCAACAAAAATACATGTGAAGTTGAACATCCATATAAATTCAGCATACAAGTATATTCCTGTCTCTTATACACATCTATCAGAGGTATTCAAGTTTCATCAAATCAAAAGCGGTCGACTGTCTCACCTATACGTCCATTGGCCATTGCTTAGGATTAATTAGTGTTTATATAATTCGAGTCTCATAATTGAAGGATAATACAAGATATATAACAAAGTCTTCCCCAACATTGTTGGACTAATTCCAACTTATACCAACTACTAGGCAATAACTTAATCTAATTGTTGACATCATGTAATTTGACAAGGTTTTTCGAAATCTCTGTAAAATCTGTCTCTTATACACATCTTTACAATTTACTAAATAACAAATGATAAGTCATTTCATACTATTTGAAACACAATAAGCAACTTGATTACTTGAATCCGAGCTCATTAGCCATACAAAAACCTAAAGAGTTGCTCATACTCAAGAATAAGTGATTGATTACAGATTGCAGAAATATCACCAACTCAACAAAGGGTAAATTGATAATTTCAACTTTTGAGTCACAACTTTAGTAGCATTTCATAGCTGAAAGCTCCAATAAATTAGATGTGTATAAGAGACAGGTTAGGATCCTCTAGAGTTTAGAGGATGATAGAGTTGTGAGAGTGTGAATTTTTTTATTATTTTAGATTGTACTTTTATTTTTAATTTTGAATTTATGCAAAATCAATATTAATCTTGGATCTTTTGTGAAGGGTTTAGATTCGAACTCTAGAGGATCCAAACCCGAACTTCCTTTGCCCTTGAAATCCAACGAGACATGGAAAATCTATTGCCATTCCACTTTCCTCAGTGTGATTTGTTGTATCAACCAAACTACTCAAACCATTTCCTGGGCAATCATTTCGATTTTAGAAGAATATTTTTCAAAGCCACTTACCATGAGAATCCCAAGTGAACCAACCAAGCACAAAACCGTACTCTTAAAACTTTCCTCTCTTGTGCTATTCAGCTCATACAAATCCAGCCTTAGCCAAAAAACACCATGTCACTAAGCAAGTTCCAAGCATGTTCAACTACGACAAAGACGAACAAATACTGTGATCACTAGAGTATGTAGTGAACCAGAGTGTAGCTGGTAACTTAGTAATTCAGTTATACCAAGCATATAAAAGACTGCATAGCAAGTAAAATATTTTCAGACTGATTATATACACAACTCATTACCTGTCTCTTATACACATCTAGATGTGTATAAGAGACAGCTCTAGAGGATCCAAACCCGAACTTCCTTTGCCCTTGAAATCCAAYGAGACATGGAAAATCTATTGCCATTCCACTTTCCTCAGTGTGATTTGTTGTATCAACCAAACTACTCAAACCATTTCCTGGGCAATCATTTCGATTTTAGAAGAATATTTTTCAAAGCCACTTACCATGAGAATCCCAAGTGAACCAACCAAGCACAAAACCGTACTCTTAAAACTTTCCTCCCTTGTGCTATTCAGCTCATACAAATCCAGCCTTAGCCAAAAAACACCATGTCACTAAGCAAGTTCCAAGCATGTTCAACTACGACAAAGACGAACAAATACTGTGATCACTAGAGTATGTAGTGAACCAGAGTGTAGCTGGTAACTTAGTAATTCAGTTATACCAAGCATATAAAAGACTGCATAGCAAGTAAAATATTTTCAGACTGATTATATACACAACTCATTACCATCACAAACAAGTCATCCAACAGAAAGAATTTACACAACCGGCGAATCTCTAAATATCCAAAAACTTCTCCTACGTACAAGTTTCACTTTCTGATCTTCATTCTTGGTTGATTAAAAAGTTAACAAGAAACAGACAATTTGAAAGGTAATTAGTGCCCGAGACAAACACTTCAATCTATTCTGCATAGGATGGTTCTCTCTCRGGTTTCACTTGCAAAGGTTCCAACTTCTCTGTTTTGCCGTCCTTAGGAACGATAAGCCCATAGCCTCCCTCTTTCCTTTTGTACAAAATGTTGATTTCACCTGAAGATAACGATAATATAAAGGTAAAGATAAWTCGAAAATAATTTTTTTGATATTTCAATAGTTGCCTAGAAAGAAACTAAGCAAAGCAACAAGTAAGAAGGCCGAAGATGGAATACCAGTTTCTTCATTTCTGAAAGCATAGAAATCGTGATTAACATTTTCAAGCTGATCAACTGCTTCAGTGACAGTAAGAGGTGGCATGTCAAAGTACTTCGTACGAACAATCTGCCAGGAAAGTTTCAACAATAATGTAAGCCTTGATAAAGAAGATGCAATACATGACTTGTAAAAATAAAAAAATGGGATGCAACGAAAGAGAACTTGGCATACGCATCAAACTAACCTCTTCGATAAACTCCTCATTTTCGACAGAGACAGGAGCTGTGTCCTCTTCCTCATCCAAGTCTAAATTTTCTTCTCTAGTCAATCTTACTATTTCAGGTTCCCTCACCTTCGAGCGATTGAAACCTTTCATATGTCGACCATGATCAGATACTTTGTCCTTAATTTTCCTCAATTTCCTCTGTATAATRGAGGAGGCCAAATCGATACTTCCATAAAGAGTTTCAGAATCTTCTTCTGCTCTAATTACCCCGTGTCTCTTGGTGAATAAAGTGACCTAAACAAGTAATTCTTTTAAAACAATGGTAAATGATGTAAATCATACAAGAATAACAACTTAATCACCAARGTGTCACCAAAGTTTGWAATCTGATACCTCACATCTCCTAGTTTTAGGCCCTTTGCCGAGCTCTCCGCCTCTAGCAGACAAACGAACATCCACCTCCCTCACCAAATGGCTATGCTTTGCAACAGATTTACCAACCTTATCTTCCACATGGCTTTTAACATTATCACTCAACTGTCACACAGAAGTCCAAACTCTTATTTCATAGATAACAACAAACTCAAAACCTGATTTTGAAACGATCAACGTTCAATCACTCAAGCAGTTATGTATCATCGCGAGAACAAGAAAGTTTGTTTAGTCACCCAAATCACTCACTGCCAAACTATCTGTATCATTATAAGATTCAAACGTTCTCAATGACACGGAATTTGGCATACTTATTTGAAGTATTCAAGCTACACACCATATATCAAACACAATCAGTTAAGAACAATCTCATATTAGCAAAGCGCAATCAATCAACTACAACAACTGCATAAACAGGCAAACCACACTCTTAATGTAAAGCTTTGTCATTTGTCTAACATACACCAAAGTAATGTGAACCATCTAATTTTCCAGTTGCAATTGGGAACATTGTTATTCTAATATAAGATGTAAGAATCTTACTATTACAATTTACTAAATAACAAATGATAAGTCATTTCATACTATTTGAAACACATAAACAACTTGATTACTTGAATCCGAGCTCATTAGCCATACAAAAACCTAAAGAGTTGCTCATACTCAAGAATAAGTGATTGATTACAGATTGCAGAAATATCACCAACTCAACAAAGGGTAAATTGATAATTAACTTTTGAGTCACAACTTTAGTAGCATTTCATAGCTGAAAGCTCCAATAAATTCAATGACAACCAGCAAACCATCATAAGCTTCAAGATTGAAACTTCCACTAATCGCAATCATTTGGAATTGAAGTTCAAGAATTATTCATAAAATAAGCACAAAAAAATCAAAACATGAATTACCCAGAGTTCAAACACCAAAATTTAACACCCACATGAAATTTCACTGAAAAAATACATAATCAAAAAGAAAAAGTTAAAATTGAGTTGAAATTACCTCAATATTACGACCCTGAACAATAAGCTTAACAGAAGAGAAGAGGACCATCCCATGACATACAAACAACATTAGGCTTACTTTGCTCAATTGAATGGCCTTAACAGAACACAGTAACTCCTAAAGAAGAAGGGTTGACGAAGGTTGAACGAAGTGAAGTTAGTTGTTAGTGGGTGTTGAAGTGAAATTAATGGAATTAGAGAAGTTATGAGTGAGATTAGGGTTAATGTTAATAGCAGAAGCACATAAAGTTGCCATCTTTAAAGTTATTTGATGAACTTAATGGTGGTTTTTGAGAAGAAGAGACAACAGTAGTGAAGAAGGGATTAAGTAGAGTTGCAAAAGAGTGAAAAAGGTTGACGTGGCAGACTATCGGGTTATGTCCAGATTGTTGAATCCGACTCAAGATCCTCTCTATTTCTTAGAGAAATAGATAGTCCATTCACTAAATCAAGTTGATAATGTAGGAAGATGCAAATGGAAGGGATTTTAAATTTTTTTTATTTTAATGCTAAATTAGGTGTCAAAATCTCAGAATAGGAAATGAATGGAAAGAAATGGAGAGAATCATAATTCGTTGAACCCGGAATGTAGCGGGTTTGTCTCAAATATGGACCCATCAAATAAAAAAATCTACTCCACTTGAGAGACTGAGAGTTGAGGAGATTGTAATCGTTCTTACATATGGATAAGGAATTGAATGCTGTCAATTTCAATGCATCATGACTTATGTGTCGTTCTTTGGATAAACCAAAAGAAAATGACACAAAGAAAAAAGGAAATATTTGCCAAAATCATTTGATTTAAAATTTCGTTTGGATTTTAGGAGATTTTGAGATTGATCTCATTAATACACAAATATTATTCCAATGTTTAAATAGAACTACTTGTATTTTATTGATTCCAAACTCTTTCATCTTGAAAATCATTATAAAAATTGATTAACTACACGTATTTAACTTCAACGTGATAGAGAAAATATGCAGCTATGAACTCACGAGGAAGTAGTAAGTTATAGCAGCTAGGAGTATAGCACGGGTCAAAATTGGTCCAGACAACTTAAATTGTCGTACAATATTAGGTTGCGTGAGAAAATGTTTGGTATATAGTTGGACATATTACAAACTCGCAAGAAATGTAATAATATTTCCATACATTGTTAGGATGAATGAATTTTTTTACTGATGCACAATACTAAAAAAATGACAAAATGCCCTGCGTTTTACTTCTAGCTGCGCTAGGTTTATCAGTTCCCTACACGAGACATATTTAACTTCAATGTGTTAGATTTGAGGTGATCTTACTGGTTAACAAGGAATTCTGTTATTTTTGCTGGTAATTAGGGATTGTCTCTGCCATCTGAACCTTATTTTGATGTACGTATGATTTATGAATGACTAAGTGAGGTACCTCCAATGCCTTTTTCTTATTATTCATTAGAATATGCAAAATGCATAATATGTTATCATCTACAATATGAACCTCACCATTTTAATCTTTTAAGATGATCCAAATCTTCTACTCCGTAAAACATTATACACAAAGTTACATAGGGTTGTTCTTGTAGACTAAGTATGCAGTAAACTAAAATGGAGAGGCATTGGAATATCGCGCGCATTTTCAGTATTGTCCTATGGAGTATGGAGTGTGTATACTGTCGCCGTTCGTTGTAATTGTTCCCCCTCATGAATGAGAAATATTACTTAGAGTATATATCTGACATGAACTGTTCTTTGAATATGTAAATCTCTTGAAATTTATGATAGATTCAATACAAAATTTGGTGAAACATATCCGTCTAAGTCTAATTATTATTCTAATGTATYATACACATCTTGGAAGTCGGAAGTATAATTAATTCAATTTTTGGGTAGTAGTAGGAGTTCTGATTCGTGTTCGAAATATTTCATTAATCTTGTTGAAGTTGAAGGTGGTTCCCCTGTCCAAGTCATATAATTAGTCTTTAATCATTAGATAAGTACAGCAAACGGTTAGCAATAATTGTTGATAGATTTAGCTTTAGTTAGTGCTGTACACGGTCGTGCAAACCATGTCCATGCAGAAGCTACACACTTCTTCAAAGGAGGYGAGCACGTCCATAGTCAAATAAATCTGAGTTAAATAGCGAATCAAACTCAGCAATTAACAAAAATGAGGCAATGATTAAATGAAGACATTAATCACAACTCGTATTCCTCTTAGAACTGCAAGCTCATCAATTAATGATTCTATTAGCATTAACAACATCCTCAGTGATAGTCTGTTAGTTGAGATTCTTCAAAGGCTCCCTTTCGTTTCTGTGCTTCAAGCGAAAACAGTCTGCAAACACTGGCTTACTCTACTCTCTGATCCTCTCTTCCACCAAACCTTTGTCCGCTACCATGACCAGCACACATTGCCTTTCACCCTTGTCTATGAGTTTCATTTCTGGCATCATCATCTCACTGATCAACTCCGTCACATTCTCCATACAGTCTCGGAGAATGAGAGTTTTCGGTCTCCAGGGTTCAGCCTAGATTTCCTCCCTTGCTTCCGGTCATGGGAATCGCATCCCATTTGGACGGTGGGCTCCCACAAAGACCTCTTAGTTTGCTGTCACCTTAAAATGTCCTTATTGCAAGGTGAATATTACATCKGCAACCCACTAACAAAGCAGTGGCTCGCCCTCCCTCCTGCCCCGGGGCATCATAGGTTAGCTGATACAGCTATCGGCTTCATGACTTCCCAAAATCCCGTCTCTCAAAACAGCTTTAAGCTGGTGCAAGTCCCTCGACTGGACTCGAGTCCAAGCACTGRTAACTGCTTTGAGGTGAACATGTTTAGCTCCGAAGAGGGTGAGTGGAGAAGTTTCAAGGTAACTTCTCCACGAAATTTTGCAAGGACTTGGCAGTTCAGGCCTGACTCCGTCATCTTCAAGAACAAAATTCATTGGCTGGTGAACAGCATCGAAATTGTTGTACTTGATTTACTTAAGTTAATTAGTGGAGCATGCCGAGTTATTGATCTGCCAACMGARTTACACCCTGATGCAGGWATCTGCTTAGGATACTGTCAGGAGTATCTCACAGTGTGCCAAATCACAAGAGGAAGCTTAAATTGCGTGTTAGCGATTTGGAAACTCCGAGATTATGTTTCAGGAAAGTGGGACTTAGAATGCAAGATCAGTCTCAAAGAGATGTCATTTGTTGAGGATGTACAATTGCTTAAGTTTAGTTTTACGAGCATGGAGGTTCTGGCTTTCCATCCGACTGATTTAGGCATTCTGTACTTGAGATTCGATAATTGGATAGTGGTGTGTAATGCCGAAAGAAGAACACTCGAAGTGGTTAGTGAATGCTTGCAGGGATCGACTTTCTCTGTAGGAACATGTGGTGTTTTTGTGCTCATGCATCCATGTTGGCCGTCGCTAATACCTTCACTTCCCCAGCAGTGGAAGGCTGAAACTTGAAATAGTACTATATCATGAGTTCTCCCTAAATTTTTTAAGTTTTTCCTTTTCAATTCTGAGAAACTTAATATTGTTATAAAATACTACTGCATGTATATCAGTTACATATCAGAAACTTAATACTGTTTAAGTTTTGCTGTTTTTCTTAAGACCTCKGGTTCTCATTCTATCAGAGGTATTCAAGTTTCATCAAATCAAAAGCGGTCGACTGTCTCACCTATACGTCCATTGGCCATTGCTTAGGATTAATTAGTGTTTATATAATTCGAGTCTCTCATAATTGAAGGATAATACAAGATATATAACAAAGTCTTCCCCAACATTGTTGGACTAATTCCAACTTATACCAACTACTAGGCAATAACTTAATCTAATTGTTGACATCATTGTAATTTGACAAGGTTTTTCGAAATCTCTGTAAATAACAGTCAATTGCAATAATTTCAGTCCAAGAAAACAGTATATTTTTGTCTCATAATGCAAAACTTGTGCAGTTTGCAGAATCCATCACTTGCCGGCTAAATTTACTTGTAGAAAACATTCACTTGCTATGTCATGGTGTTGCACTAACTCGTAATAATTACTTAATTAATTGCCTCAACAAGATAGTTGCTCTAACATATATATATCTTGGATTGAGGGAACCACGTATAGCTAGTATATTTTATCAGTCTGATGGCACGATTGCGAAATGCATAGACTTCTATTAGGAATCTGTCAAATATATACTTTCGCCTATGTTAGCTAAATCAATTTTTAGTGCAAGAAATTATCCAAAATCGAAAAAAAAAAAAAACAATGCCAATTAACACCTCCCTGATAGCTTACTCATTGAAATCCTCGAAAGACTGCCTTGCGAAGATGTAATTCGGTGCAGAACCGTATGCAAACGCTGGTTTTCTCTTGTCTCCGATCTTTCTTCGTTCGTAGCTTCATCCAACACCACCAGCACTTAAGCAGTCCTCGCCCTTCACTCTGGTGCACCAGTTTTATTACTGGCATCACATGTTAGATTCAGCTTCTAGGAAGATCCAAGCTGTTTCGGAGCACCCCATGTTTCAGTCCCAGAATATCATCTTAGACTTTCTTCCATGCTTCCGCCACATCGATGATCCATGGCTGTTCGTATAGTTGCATCAACGGTGACTCGTGTGTGTCAGCGACAACAATTGTTCTCTCATCAAAGCGTGTACTATGTCTGCAATCTTCTAACAAAGCAGTGGCAGGCTCTTCCTCCGATTCCTGGCCGCCATGTGGAGGATGAAATGGCCACCGGATGGTTACCATGGCGAGGACATTCTAGTGTGCAAGTACAAGGTGGTTCGGATCCTTAAGCTTGGTCTCAGGCTAATCATCTCATCGCTGAGATATATTCTTCCGAGACAAGGGAGTGGAGCGAGTCCACACTGTCCTGCCCACAGAGCATACGCCATTTCTGGAGTTTGGACAGGTGCTGTCACTGTAAACAATGCCTTGCATTGGATAATCACGGTAACAGTGGAGAAACCATCATTGTGCTTGATCCATTGAGAGGGACTAATGGTCAATGTTGGTCATCGATCCTCCCCCTGAGTTGAGGTTTGAGATGGCCATGTTTGCTTAGGAACCTGCAGGGAAAAACTCAGGGTGTCTACAATAAAAGGGGTGCATCCGAATCGGATTCTCAAGGTTTTGGGAGCTGCAGGACTATGATGAGAGCAAATGGTCCCTGCAGTACAGGATTTGCCTGAAAGAGATGGTGTTTGTTACTGATTGTCAGTTTGATGTGCTCGATTTTCGACGAGTCTTGTGCTGAGTTTCCACTTGTGACAGGGATGTTTGTGTACTTGAGATGCCACACCATATAATGAAGTGCGACATGAGGAAGGGAACATTGGAGGCGTTAGCAAGTGTCTTGAAAACCCGACTTTCGTCATCCGTACCCACAAGTTTTTCCTCTGCTTCATCCCTGCTGGCCATCACCGGTCGCCCATGTCTGATTGAAAATGGGTTATAGATTTGGTTTGATACTTGGTAATTGTTATTATTTAATGACACTGTATGATTGTTCTTGAGTTATAAATTACGAGGGAGCAAAGCTAAGTCTACCTGATCATTCAACATTAAATTTTGCCAATTCAGACTTTGACATACACTAGTATGGCACACATCAATCAAAATCGTATATATTCAGAAATAATTCTTACTTACTCGTTTTTTTTTAGTTGTTCCAGTTTGACTTTTCACTATTCACGGAAGCACTTTGATCAAATTTTGTGTTTTGTTTGACTGGGCATCTAAAAACACCGAGGAAGTATAATTAAAGGATTTTAACTGAAATCGTATATTTCAAAAATTTTGTTCTCCTCTTGTTGAAAAAAACAGTGATGTGTTGGTTAGATGTACGATTTTAAAAAAACAATATAACGCACAAAGCAAGAGAACAAGTAAATCGGAAGTAATTTAACCTTGCGGGGTAATGTAATTAACTTGTATTTTTAATTTCTCGTCAAAAAAAACTTGTATTTTGATTTGTGACATTTACCCAACAAAGTTATCAATGTGTTCAAACAAGGCCGTTTTAGTAAATATAAATAAAAATCAAAGGATCGATTGACCTTAGGTTTTAGGGTTTTCAAAATTTAACATCTGTAATTTAAAATTAAATAATTGGAATGAAGGGTTTTTTTTTATTAACCTACTCGTGTGTTATTGATTTTCTCATGCCATATTTTCAAAATCTAAACTTCTACACCATATCCTTAAGTTTCATGTTTTGTGCACACTCGGCCTTCGTTGATTTGAAGTTTCTAACTAATGTGGTTAGTTTAACGGACATTCCATCAACTAAATATAAAAAAACAGTAAAATAAAAACGGAAATAGCTAACAAATAAAAACAGTAACATTTAGATCTAAAAAATCAATAAAATATATCTTATCCAAAAAATTTAGTAAAATTAATAATTAATTATAAAAACAGTAAAATAAAAATGTAATATATCTAACAAATAATAACCTATAGATCTAAAAAACACAACAATAATAATAGATATATCTTATCAAAAAATTAAATTAAATAATAAATATAAAAACAATAAAATAATAAAAAAAATATCTAACAAATTAAGAACTTTTACATCTAAAACTCATATCACAACTCTTCATCTCAGAACTCTTGATATACGGAGTATATAGTTGAACGGTTTATAAATTTGAACATATTTTTATTACATTTTTAATAATTATATTAAAATATTATGCATGCGTGCATTTTTTACCTTGTAAAACATAAAACTGATGGATACAACTGTAATTATGTAAAAGTTTAAATTTCGAGGAGTACGATATAGAAAACTCAATATAACATCAGGTTCGGTGTAGAATTTTTTTAAATTTTTATTTCTTATTCATGTGAAGGGCATGAAATAGGGTTTTAATCTTCCTTCCAAAAAAAAAAGTAGGGTTTTACTTTAATCAATGGCTTTTACAGAAAATTATTAGCAACGCCGCTAATATGACACAAGGGCTTTGTGCTAGGCCCGTTCTAGAGACTATATAAGATAATTAAAAAAAAAATGAAACCTTAAGTTTATTTTTAAGGTTTGCAAATCATCGATTAAACTCTATAAAAATTCCTAGGGTTTGCAAATTTTGAACCAATTTGTTTMKRGCTTACAATAATACCTTCATCAATGTCTATCTCATCAATCAGTTCACCTATTCATGATCTCAATGATCCTCAACACTTCCCTTCTTTGTCAAAGTCCCTGTTTGAGAAACAACAACACAAGCATAGAATCATCAACCATCACGACAACGACAACGACAACAACAACGTTGTTTGTCGCATAGACGAACTAGGTGACACCGTGTTATCCTCATGGAATGATTTGATTCGATGTCGAAGCGTATGCAAGAATTGAAACACCATCTCTCACCCTGACTTCCTTAGACATGTTTCTTAAAAATCCTTTCCTTTCACCATTTACCTTCAAAGATACAAGACATTTTCCTCCATTTACTTTCAAAGAAACAAGACATTTTCCTTAATCACCGAGCACCCGTACTTTCGATCCCGTGACTTCTGTTTTAGCCTCAGTTTTTCCCTCTCCTTGACCTCTACTCCGACCGATTCTGCCGCATTACTTCGGACCTCTCATCACGAAAAAATTCCTAGAAATTTCGCTGCCTGAACTCCCCAATAGTAAGTGTTGTTATAGAGAGTTGTTATAGATGGAACAAGTCGGAAATTGTTGGGATTATTGAGGGTATCAGTAGTATTAGCATCTCCAATGGGACGAAGAATGATCATGGAGGATTTAGACTCGTGACCTTCGTCGAAGAAGAGCAAAGTAGATTTTTCAACAAAAATACATGTGAAGTTGAACATCCATATA
>SNQN01001533.1:0-16402 GCA_008642245.1 Bassia scoparia | reverse complement strand
ATATAAATTCAGCATACAAGTATATTCTTCGCAAAGCTTGTGATGGACTCACATCCTCTGGAACACACTGACTTGCGCATGCTCGGTAAACTTTGAACAACATGGTGTATTTTTCATAAAGAAGACAAGGAGTTTCTATGTGTTGATCCATTTTCAGGATGATGTTACGCAGTTTGCCCGGAAATGTTTAATCAATAGAATATTTTGTTTCATCTGTGATCGCGATGTGGTGTACTTACTTGACGAGGATAAAAGAATCGTTCGTTGTAATCTCAAAGAAAAAAGGTCTTTCAGAGTGGTACTTGATCATCATTGCTCGTGGGATTGAACTGTAAGTGTAAGTGTAATCAACTCATCAAGCTGTTTTAAAGTCACTAGTTTGCGAAAAAATTGATGTGTTGAGAGTTCTATTTAGATGTTTTAATATGCATATCTTTTTATCTATTATTTATGTTGCTTCTGTGATTAACAGCAATGTGTTGCATTTTGTTAATTTTAATTATTGTTTGTGTTCAAGTTAAGAGTAAATCATTATGGAACAAAGAGAGAAATAAGCACAAATGCTACTTATTATATCTCTTACTAGAGTGGATTTTATTACCATCTTTATCTCCATTCAACTTATTTTGATCACACAAAATATACGAATACCAATAAACTGGGTTCATACAAGGCTAGCTAAAGAGGAAAACTGTGAAACACAATGGTCAACCGTGAAGCCTGGTCCAAACCCAGACAAACACCCAATGTGAGCATCTCCGGTAGTAGCCTTGCCTCCCTTGAATGAGCAGCTTTCTTTATCTCATCCATTACGAACAACACAGTTGCACTCGACATGTTGCCAAATCTCACTATAACGTGTTTAGTAGCACTCAGTTTGCTTTCGTCGAGCCCATAGTTCGATTCTACGTGGTCAGACTCTTATAATGCCCAGGGTGACTAATCCAAAATATGGACGTTCAAGTATTGATCCTAAAGGGTTGAATGCCTACCCAAAACCTTGTCAATATTGTTGGATATGAGCTCGGTATGTTCGCTGTAACCCGGGAATCAGTCCACTTTCTTCACTCTTTTTCCAGAGCCCATCCGAATCCGGAATATGTTATGGGCTGTCGCACTAGCTGAAAATGGGCCGCTCTTCGGACGATCATCGAGGATTTAGCCCACGATGACAGCCCCAGCTCGTCTCAACACGGCGCATGGATAAATGGCGATCCTCATGAGATGGACGCATGGAAGTACATGACATTGTTGTCAGAGCATACTACAGCACATCGAGCTGTGCTGTTGTTTTCTGCAAGTCTTGGCTAAGCGAAGACACCTCCCCCATGGCAACCGTGCTGCGGAAGCATGTAACGCTTGACGAAGGGTTAAGGCCTAGTATCTTGTGAGTGGTGTCCGGCGCCGGGCATGTCGATGAGTGAATTCGTGCGAAGATAAGGTGGGTGATCTTCGTTTCGGCTGTCCCCACTCTTGTATCTGCTCATGGCGCTCTTTTTCCGACTCTGGGAATCTCTGAAGCTTGTATTTTCGACGAGTGTTCAAGAAGAGGCGCATATTTCACACAATTCGGGTTATTTTCAAGACTTTCTCACTTAGGTGCATAAAACGCTTCTTTATTGTTGATTTTCCACTACTACATTTATATATCACATGCATTAGCTCAAATCTAGCCAAAATCATATCATGCATGATCATAATAGACATTGCATGCATATGTAGTCTAATTTATTTGCAGAATATAGTGAGTTATCTTTCAAGCATTCAGTTCTATGGAAATTGTATAATACTAACTGTTATAACAGATGCGATAGCATGCAAGATAAACAAGAAAATACACACAATTTACGTGGTTCGTTGACATGTGTCGACTAATCCATAGCAGGTTCAGATGAGGGTAGTTAAGGAATAGGAGTATATTATATGTCTCTAAAACAGAAACAGAAAGAGCCAACATCAACAGACATAGGAAGCTGGGAGTATGGCATATACCACAGATTCAAGGCACAAACTAACAACTATACTATATTACAATGTACAGTATAATTGATGATTAATTAATTAATTCAATAATATTCATAAAAAATTCTTTTCTGCCAATTCTAAACTCTCTTTTTATATATTTGAATTTTGTAAGTATTTTTATATCATTTGTATCATCATCAGGTTGAATATCCAACTTGTTTGATGTTCTGCTAATTGCATCACATCGAGACACAATTTGTCGGGATATCAAGCATTAGTAAATGATTTATTGTTGACTTGGACATTTTGGAATTGATAATCGATTCGAGCATATAGGTAAAAATGGAAAGAGAAAAAAAACATACATATTGCTTGAAAGTTGGCTTGAGATCAGTCATGTGTTTTGCTGTTGGTGACACGAAAGTAGAAATCAGGATAGTCTGTTTGGTATTTGCATTGGATGGGTTGGCGGTGCCATTGCTAGTATGGAAGAAAGCATTGTTTTTTGAGCAGTTCGGATTTCGTGAATGGCTGCCATATTTGAGTAGTGTGGTCTTTTAAAAATTTGGAGTACGGAAATGAAGACGGGAAAACTCTTAAAATAAGTAATTTACCAAGTAGTTTAGTTTGATTTTGATAGTAGTGCTCACTAGTGAAGGTTGTTGGATTTGGTTGGAGGTGGCAAATTCGAATTCGACCGGGTTTTGACCTAAAGTTGTACTCCCTTCGTTCCTTGAAATTCCTACCACTTCGTCTCATTCGGACGTTATTGAAGTTCGTACCACTCTCACTTTATTCATTTTAGAAAATTTTATATTATTTTTTTTAATTATGGTGGTACCACCATGTGGAACCATCATACGACTTGCAATAACTCATGTGTATTAAACAATGTAATTTTTTGTTTCTCTCTCCAATCTAAATCTACTTTTTAACCTCACTTCTCATATTGATATTAGTTTTCATATTACACTCAAATAGTGTATTGTAGGAATTCAAGGAACAGAGGGAGTATATGATTGACATTTTTATCAATTCAATGGATTTGTTAAGTTTGTTGATTTTGGACCAAAGCAAGTCGGGTTTTCAGGCGAATATATAAGCTATGTCTATGTTAAGAAAATAAACATCACTATTAATTTTTTTCCTTCAATAAAAAAATTTATAAAAATAAAATTGCTTTATTATTTTTTAAGTGTTAAAAATATTAGGTTGATATATAAAATAAGGTTATAACATAAATAAAAAGAGACAGAAAAAACATTAAATTTTTCAATTAAAAAAGAAACGCATAAAAACTTTGAGACTTTAGAGATACCAGTGATCATTAATACTGAACAATGTAATATAGTAATAAAACAAATTACTTCCGTACTGGATTTACCTTGAATTATTATAAAATACAAAAAAACTGTATATTTTAAACAAAAAACTATTCATTAACACCTATTTTTTGCGCGTGTCAATGTGTAAATTTGTAATATATACTTCGTATAAAATATTCCGTAATAACATAAGATTGTAATTTTTCTCTATTCTGAAATACACTAATTACCTTTTTGGATAGTTATCTTTTTCTCTGTTCTGAAATACACTAATTCCTAATTAAAAATAATTACTCTTAGCTTATTTTGCATTAATGGAAATATTTTAACCCATTTATTAGAAATCATGTTACGAAAAGGACTGTCCACTAATCCATCGAGTCCTAGGCCATACACACTTCACTTTTGTGACAACAATTTTATTTTTGCAAACTACTACATCGGAGAATTTTTAAAATGATTGGGATAACAATCTCAATCAAATAATATAATATGAGCCTATATAAAAGTAATTATTTAAAAGCTTAAAAAAACTGAGCCCCTTGTAAACAAAAAAATTATAAGAGGAAAAACGACGTCTATGTTAAATTAAACCACGTTATAAAAATATCAAATACGTCTAAGTAATTATCAGAGACGCTATGTAATGTAATCTCATCTGTTAAAGAAGATACTTTCCTCCGTTTCGTAAAAAAAAACGCATCATTTGCATTTCACGTTCTTGAGAGAAATTTGAGAGTGTAATGTGGTGTGTAGGTGGAGACCAAAAAGAGAGAAAAAAGGATAAAGTATGTAATATATGAATATTTTTATAAAATATGTGTTAAAAAATGAAGTTTTAATTGGATCCTCACATAAAGAGAGAAATCAGTTTTTTTATGTGTAGTTCTATCAAAAGGACAAAAAGTAATGTGATGTGTTTATATAAGTTTATTATGAAATTTCCGTATACAATAAACTGAAACGTTTTTAAAAAACGGAGGAAGTAGTAGAAAACAAAAACCCCTATCGGCCTTATCCACCATATTTGATTGATTTATCACACTCTGCTACACCATAACTAGCAATCAGCAAATTCTGACTTCCTGAGTTTTGACTATTGAGTATGTAATTTACCTATACAAATAATACAATTACTCTCAATGTAAACGTATGTACTACAGTGCATAAGTAGAAATTCTGACTACTAGGTGCCTTGTACTTCCGTTTTGCTAATACTCTCCATTTCTTTTACTTGCACCATTCCATTTTGCACAGTTCTTCAAGACACAACTTTGCTATAATAACTTAAATTGTATTGTTTAGAAATATAAAATTTATATTACTAAACTATACATTAGACGAATTAACAACATCTCACTTGACTATATTTAGCATTATAAATTTGCCAAAAAAATTGGTAAAAGTTTATTAATTTGACTCCCAAAAAGGAAATGGTCAAGTAAAAAGAAATGGAGGGAGTAGCACATGGGTCTTCAATAGTCCCCTAGATTTGCGAGAAAACAATCGTAAATGCGTGACTATTCATCCTTAATATTCTCTCCTTTTTTTTAAATATTTCAATATCATGCAATAAAGATACAAATTGAATTTTTACGCATTTTGAGTAAGAAGATTTAAATCAGTAACGAATTAAATAATCAAAATATTTTAACACAATAAACTTATCATCCTATTTCTCATTGTGTTAAAATTATTTAGATTAATTGGTCGTTACATTGTTAAATTTCATCCTTAAAATGCGTGAAAATTCGAATTTTGGCTTTATTGCGTTTCGGAGTGAGTATGATATTAAAAGTTGGTTGAGTTCGTAACAATAGATGAGTATTAGAGAAAAAATTGAATAGTTAGGTAAAAGAATAATTTATTAAATGAAATTTTCGGGAAAAAATAATTTTAAATGAATATTATGGGTAAATAATAAAAAAAAATGATTTTAAAATGAACAATTCGTTAATGTTAAATAAAATAATGTAATTAAAAGTAAAATAAATATATTTTTTAGATTGATTTAAAAAATAATTGAAAACATCGGCCTGAATAAAAGTTGATTTTGGGGTGATTCAGGTCAAATGGCTACTCATAAATAGAAAAGAAACTTTCATGGGGCCCAAATTAAGGCAACATGATTTATTCACTTGTTATTTCTACGAAGTATTTGAAAGTGTTGTTAGAAAGTAGAAGAGAGTGGTGATGAATGAATTATTTTTATACACTAGATAGCCATCCTCATTCCATTGGCGGTTTTTTAATTAGTTTTTTAATACATTATGCTTATTTTTTTTTTTAATAGGAAATAAGTGTGTGTAAAACAGTAATTAGAAAAATTATTGTACTACCTTTGTTCGTTTATATTGAAACAATTGATATTATTTATTAGAGTAACTATATCTAATTGTTTCAAGTAAGGTAACGGAGGAGTAGTGCAATGTCTAGGTCTAATACATTTACTCAGGTATACCACGGTCTACCCACTTATTATTACAGACATTTATACTTTTCTCTCTCCTCATTTTTTTAATTTTTTGTATAGACTTTAATACTAAGTAGTGGTGAAATTTTTAATCTAACAATTATAGGCGCCTTTTATTAACTGACAAAAACTGAACTGAACTGATGAACTGAACTGAATTTTTTAAAAACTGAACTGAACTGGAATTGAACCTGGAACTGAACTGAAACTGAACTGAACCTACTGAATAAATAGGAAGATTTAGTGTTGGATTTAAATTCCAAAACTGAAAAGCTGAACTGAACTGAACTAAACTATAACTGAACTGAACTGATGAACTGAACTGAATCTTTTTGAACTGAATGAACTGAAGAACTGAACAACTGATAAGTTTACGTAACGGCCCTAGAGAGTATTTTACATCACGAAAAAAATAATCATTCGTTTTTATTAGCTTGTTTCATTTTTCATTTTGGGATGTTTTCATTAGTTGTTCCAAACCAATCTAAATACTTTTTTTACTTTTATACTATTTTATTTACTGCTACATTATGAATTCTCATTTAAAGTTATATTTCAATTACTTACATTTATTCACAAAATTATTTTTTCTCAAAATTTTTCCATTCACCAGTTTACTTATAATATTTCCTCAATTCACACATTTTTTACCTTATCATCTATTTTTCTTTACTCAACAACTCTTATACACTGTGGCACTGTGCAAATTGGTATCGAACATCTAATAAAAAATGAAGGAAATATATAATAATGCATATAGATACTATAAAACCTATTAAATTGAAGATTGTGATGGTTATATACCTTATATGCTCTTATTGTATTAACTAGTTTAACATTTAATTTACAAAATTAGTTAAATAATATAATTTTTTTGAGAGCTATTTCAAATAATAGTAGTTTTTCCTATTATAGAAATCAAAAAATTTAAATTTGAACCAGTGTTTAATTCTAAAATTATATTCATGTCAGTTTTTGTATTTAAGGATTAATTATTGTAATTTTTTTCACTTGAGTTTTAAATGCTTTAAGTAGGGTAGGGAGTACATTTAGGGGAACACCACTACCAATCCCCTTCCCTTTACTTATAATAGATTTATACATTTCCTTTTTGGTGTTTCATATCTACTTTTACTTATATATGTTACTTGTTACTCCTCATTTGCTCATATTACTCCTTAGTTTATTTCTTTTAGGCCCTGTTGGGTATGAGGGTAATTATTAAGGGGTAATAAAATCAAACTTGATCAAATAAGAGACAACATGTGAGTTAAATGGGGAGACGAATAATTGCAATTTTTTGTGATTAAAAAAAGGATATGGATAAGATTACCTCAATTGCATGAGGTTAACAATTCTCCTAATGTGGATGAGGGTGACTATCTCCCAAATGAGGGTGACTAGTTCTCCTTTTTCCGCCACCACATCATCTATTTATTTTTCACTTTTAACCTTTGTTTCTTTAAATTTGACTTTTAATACTCCCTAATATCATACCTCATACCAAGCGGGGCCTTATTCTTGATTTTCCACACAAACTTATCTCTCCCTCATTTTTAATTCCCTTTTATTTTATTACAACATTTACAAAATTAAAAGATATACAACTTCGCAAGTATACAATTATTTATCAATACTAATTTTCTTATTAACCGTGCAATTTTACAACGTTAAAAAGTAAATTAAAAACGGAGGGGGTATAAGATTATTTAATAAGTTGAGTTGTACTCCTCTCGTTCCACATTATTTTAGCATTTACAAGAAACACGAGTTGATCAACACTGTTTTCCTAGACATTTACAGTACTGTGTCTAGCTTAAGCGAAAACGCGAACTCACAATAGACTCAACCGTGAAGCCCTGGTGGACCGAACAAGACACCCAATCGAGGCCATCTCCGGTGTAGCCTTGCCTTCTCAACAGATGCTCCTCAATACTCATCCATTCAAAAACACGAGTTGCACTCGACATGTACAACTCACCTTAGGAGCCTGCTAGTAGCCTAAGTTTGCTTCATCTAAGCAGTTTGATCTATTTTTTTGAGATTATTGGTTGTACGGGATGACTAATAATATAAATATGGTTCCAATCAATGAATTCCTAAAGGTATCGAAGGATCAACCAATACATTGTCAATTTTGTTTGATAGAGCTCGGGTATGTTACTCGTAATCTGGTGTGTGAGTCATATTCTCGATTGTCCTTCCAGAGACCCTCTGAATCCGGAAATATAGTTTGGGCTGTCGTACGAGTTGAAAATACAGGTCGCTCCTGGGATGCTGTCGAGGTAGCCACAATGACGACGGCAGCTCATCTCCAAACGAAGGCTTGAGCTGCGTGGACTCATGCAGCCTGCGGATGGCGTGGAAGTATGAGGTGTTCAAGAGCAGACGGTAGCACACGGCTCATACTGCTTCCGCAAGTCCTTGGCTATCGAGGGCGGTTCACCTGGTGGACCCCTGTAGGGAGCATGTAACGCTTTCACCGAAGGTTAGACTAGCAGCCTTATGAGGTGGTAGTCGCTGACCGGGCATAGTCAACGGGCGTACGTGGTAAAAAGATAGGTGTGTGATCTTAGACTTGGTTGTTGCCCCACTACTTGTATGGCATTCATAGCAGCCTTTTTTGAAGTTGGAAGCTGGTTTGCTTGTATGATTTGACAAGAGTGTTGGCGAAGAAGAATTGTAATACCACAACATTTGGGTTTATTTTTCAAAGACACTTCTCGTTAAGTGCATGTAACGTTTTCAACTGTTGTTTTCTCGCTATAATCATATAAAATAAAATTAATTATCACATAATTAAAAGCAAAAGTATTTGTTCATATGTGTAATATAACATCTAATCTAATAACTCTTATAAAAGCAATCCCCACCTCCCACATTTTCCCTCCGCAAACAACCTTATAATTAATTAACTTAAAAAAATGTAAAAATATTTAATGACATGTTAAATGTTAATAATGTGTTTTTGACTAAAATTTTTATATATTTATTAATTATATAAAATATACAATTTGAAAACAAAACTCTATTATGAAAATTTTAAAGTTATTTTGATTTAATTTAAAGATTTGTATTTTAATTAAAGTCGAGAAGATGCTCGGGGTTATAATAATTTTAAAACTTATAACAACAACATTATATTAATGTCGTGGACCAGTGAGTGTACGATGCCATCCAAACCTGGGGGGTCCTAACAGTTTGAAGACTGTGAAGTATACAAGTAATACAAACTATAGCAAATATACAATGATATATACAATAGACAAGTTGCTTTTCAATATTATCAATTAATGGAATAGCAGTAGACACGAGTCCATATGCAAGATTCATATCTAATAACTGCACAGTAGTTTGATTTTTATTGGTTGTAATGGCAAGATACTTCAGTGTTTTTTTGAATCCGTATATTATACTTCGTATATATCTTATTACAACAAATAAGAAACTGTCCCCTTTGGCTATGTAAACAGAAAATCCTTTCATAATATTTGATTATAATTTGGGTAAAGATTCTTTTGTACGATTTTTTTTGAAGATTATGATGAACATTTAATTTGAAATTTCTTAAAATAGAATCGTGATCAAATAAAAAAAATATCGAGAGGAATAAGCATTAGATTAAGCAAAAGGATAAACTTTGGTGGCCAAAAGGCTACGTACGACTTTGTAAATGTAACAACTTAGTTCCTGAAATTTAATTTTTTTTTCAATTATTGTAGGCTTATCATCTTCAATGATGGTTTCAAAATAGTTTTTTGATAAATTCTATCAGTGTCAAATTGTCAATATTATTTAGAAAGAACATGTGATAAATCCAAATTTTTTTTACTATTTTGTTTTCTATCTACAATGGAATCATTAGGATGCAAATTGGACTTTCATGACTTTATGATGTATACTCGTAATTGACAAAATTAGCAGATATGCATAAATTAAAACAAGAAAAGAAGTATATGTACAACAGTAAAGTAGTTAGAATTGATCAATTGAAGTGTTAAAAATTTAAAAATGATTTGAGTAAGGAGTATCGGTAATTGTCTTCTCTTCTCCTAAGATTAACAACTAAAAATAAAACTCTTTAATTTACCATTTACTTACTTTAACCATTATCAATTAGGACTAGAACTTTGCATAGATTCACGGCCGTACTATCTTTCATAAACATATATCCCTTTTTTTAAAGCTGGTGGATCGGAATTTTTTTATGATGTGTTTCCGTAGAAAAAAAAATGTGAGATTCTGTGTGCATCAGTTATATGGTTTGAACTCTAGTAGAAAAAAATAATATAATAAGATAACAAGTAGTAGAAGCAATTTAAAACATGGGAAACTGATATGAAATGAAGTAAACACAAAAAAAAAAACTTACATATGTGCTTGAAGTTTTCCTTGAGATCAGTCAATGCGTATTAAGTAGCGCGAAGTAGAAATCGGGATCATCCGATTGGTAAATTGCATGTGTGGTCAGTGCATGCTATAGCAGGTGGCGAAGCAGTGTTTTTGGGAGGTTTCATGTTCAATAACAAGAATGCCATTCAGTTTGTTTGAATATGAAAATGAACAAGTATCATAGGTTAAGCTTCAAAGGTGAAGAAGCAAGGAAGATATATTTAGATTTGAAGAAGGAAATAATATACTAATTAATATAAAATGGACTTGAAAATACCTCAAAATATAACTATATTTCATGTGGTAATGAGCATATTTTTATACAGTATATCATTAATTATACGGATACGTATTTTAATTGTAAGTGAGAAACTTAGAATGATGAGCAATTAAATTATTTAACCACATGATCGAAATGTCCAAAATTTATTAAACTCAAGTCATATAATATAGCATATAATTGCATGGCAACGGTGAACATTTATAATCCTTTAGTTAATTCAAGAAAATATACACAAAATCATGCGATGATACATCGAATTGAAAATATAGACATGATTCACACACACACCATAAAATACGTGATTTAAGTTTATTCTGAACTAAAATTAATACGCCTTATTTTTCAATTTGTAAGACGAAACTAAATTGATTTTTAAAATTAAGTAGGAATTAAATATATTAGTTATGTTTTTCAACTTATTTTCAGTAATCATTGAAGAAGATGAATCCAAATAAGTACAGATCGAAGTAAAAAGAAGATACTCATTTAATTTTGCTGTCTGTGTATGTCAATGGACAATATTTGACCATTAATATGCTTGATTATATACTCTGTATATGGATTAGATATCTTAAAGTTATATACTAATGAAATATACACTTCATTTCATTAGCCCTTGAACTTAAAACTTTGTAATTAGTCGTAGATGATTAAATATTAATTTTTTGCGTTAAAAATGCAAGTGTGAGTTGTAATTTACTCGTAAAGTTTGAATTGAAAGTCTCTAATTTATAATCTAAGTGACACTGGGCTTTGTAGTGGACATAATAGTGGCCACAGAAAATGAATGTCATTCACTCCTTGCTTTTCAGTTCACGACGAGAATATCCCATTGTGGCAAACAAAATACTAACTTCTCTTCGTTTTTAGATGTTTCATACTATTTGGAACGGTTTTTAAGAAGCTGACTGAGTTGAATAAATAGTTGAGTAAAATTGGTAAAAAGTTTGATAGAGTTGGTAAAGAGTGAAATGTGTGAATGAAATTTTATGGAATCAGTAATTTTTTGGTGAATAGATTGGGTAAATAATGAAAGTTAACTTTAAAAATGAGTATTTATTATGTCTATAAGTAATAAGTAAGGTAAAGGTAAAAAGTTATTTTTAGTTGGTTTGGAACATTATTTGATAAGATGGTCAAAGAAAAAATTGGAACATCTAATAAAAACGGAGTGAGTCTATTCATAATTTGGTCATTTTGCTATTGTTATCAAACAATATATAATCTTCCTCTGTTTTTTTTTTATTTGAATCTACAACTTCATGTCTTCAATAAACAGTTTAAGACAATCTGATACCTTTAGTTGTAACAAAAAAATTATACAATTAAATTATTAAGGTTAAGCTACATATTCAAGACTTTAAAACAAATTTCACATAAACTATATTTTTCCTTACAATATAAAACAAACTATAATTCAAAAAATATTAGTGATAAAGAAATGCCACTATTAAGAACAGAGGTATTCAGGTTTAATGTGCTAGTTAGCTGAAACAATCTGACATACTAGTAGTAAATAACACCACGTAAGATGTATAGTTAGGGTTAAATACAATAAAGCATTTTAAAAGCAAAAAACTTTAACAATTATGGAAGCCTGGCCGGGCAAGGCTTAATTGCATATATTATCTATTTGTCTAATATGCCTTTATCGTTATTATTTCCTCCGTTAAAAAAAATTAATTTCATCAATATATTGGGACAATATATTCATTAAATGTAACAACTTTTTTAGAGGACTATAATATAGGCAAAGTGTATATTCAAAATCAAAGGGGAGAAAATGAAACATAACAATTGCTAAACCCAGGTATTTGAGTATTTCTACTCTTACAATTTAGCCTCCCCAACTTTATTTACTTCTATATTTTGACTTTTAACACCATCATATATAGCTTTGACGTCTTTAATTTTAAATAACCACGGAAACAAAAACATAGTCAATAATGTGATCTTATTTAATTCGTCAAACTGATTTTTTATTTTTTATTTTTTTTTTTTTTTTTTATTTTTTTTTTCAAGTTTTTGTTTTTTTTTCAAAAATATGTTTATTAAATAATTTAAATTTTTTTTTTCATATCAATAACTCAAAATATTTTAATTTAAAGGTTGTATCTTGAAATAATAAAAAAAGCAATGTAAAAAGTCAAAAACGACACAGAGAGTACAAGTTAAATATAAAATAACAGGGGAATGGATTGATACTAAAGGCTAGCTAAAGAGGAAACTGTGAACCATGGTCCTCCAACGTGAAGCCTGGTCCGAACCCGAACAGACAAAAAACCCATCGAGGTCGTCTCCGGTAGTAGCTTGCCTTCTTCAACGATCGCTTTCCTTCATCTCATCCATTACATACAAATAAAAGTTGCCCAGCACTCTGGACATGTACAAACCACTTTGGACATGCTAGTAGCCCTAAGTTTCGTTCGTTAGCCAAGTTTTGATTGATGTGGTCTTTAAAATCTTAATACGTTCACCCAGGTGTAATCAAAATATGGAGTTCCAATCATTGATCCATCGAAGGCTAAATGTCTCACAAACACCACCAACCTTGTCGATGTTGTTGGATATTGAGCTCTTAGGGGTACGTTCAATCGTACGAATTCTGGTGAGGTCATCGTTTTGTTTTTAGTCCATTCTTTCCGTCCCCTACAGTTTTCACGCCTCCCCCCTCCCCCCCACCCTCCTATTCCTTCAAAGAGGCCATCTGATGCCGACAAATGGTTTTCCGGCTGTCGACACTAGCTCAAAGATGACCGCTCTTCGGACGATCCAATCAAGGGTTAGCACACATAGATGACGAAACTAGCTCCACGACCCAGCTCGTCTCCCAAACAAAAGGGAAAGGCAAAACAAAAGGCCGGATGTGGACTCGGCGAGCTCGGGATTTGGCCCGTGAAGTACATAGAATGTTTCTCTTCCAAAAGAGATCCAGCTAGCACGAGCTCCATAGCTACTCTTTTCACAAGATCCTTGCTAATCGATGAGGGTTCCACTACGTGCCCTGAGGGGAAGCATGTAACTTCAACGAAGGTAGGCTAGCAGCCCTGAGCAGGGTGGTAGCCGAATGGGCATGTAACACGGCGACGGTGGTACATAAAGATAAGGTGTGTGATCTTTAGACTTGGGATGCCCCACTCTTGTGGCATTCATAGAAGTTTGGGAAGCTCGTTTTGCTTGAATGATTTGACGAGTGTTGGAAAGAATGAAGCATCTGTATCACTAGATACAATTGGGTTATATCTTTCAAGACATTCTCATTTAGGGGTCAAGTTAAGGCTTCTTTATTGTTGTTTTCTCACTATCAAATCATATCACAATTTGATAATTACTTTCAAATTATATTAGTGAGAAAAGTATTACTTGTATATTTGTTTATTATCTATATATATCATTTAGACATACAAACGGTTAACGTGTAAAATATTAGCATTAACTATTAAAGCTCTGATCAATGTTGAAATGTATGATCCACCTAAATAAGGGAGTCCTTGCATTATATAAGAATCAGCTGGCGGATTAGAATTATTACACTGGGGTCATCGCTCACGTTGTCATTCATAGTATGTGTGTTACGTAATCAAATGAATTATAGGAGTCACTTTCTTGGTATTAATTGGGGTAGTTTATAATGTAATTACCTTTTATTTTTAATAGTAAAAATTGTTTTTATGTTTTGTTTGACCAAGTGGGGTAAATGGTCCACCGGAACAACTGCCTGCAATGAATTGCATGTAGTCTGCCTCTGATATATAAATATATAACAAACGATATTACACTAACGATTGTACTTAACAAAAGAGATCTTTAAACATATTACTAATATTTTTATTTATTTTTATTTTTAAAATGATGTATAGATAAAAGATACATATATAGTCATCAGAATTTTTTAATTTTTTTTTAGGAAAATATGAGCTAATAGCCTTGAGATCAATCTCATAATGTTACACTATCAAGTATTAGTGAACTAAATTAAAGTATATAATGATGAAATGAAGTATGCACATCATTGAATAATGGAGTCAGAGAGTGGTATATTGTATAACTTTTTTTTTTTTTTTTCACGTTTTTTAAAAAAGTAAACCAGTTTCCAATAATGAAATTCCTCCCGTAATGTACCATCCTTTTTCTTTCCTTTTTTTGAAATGGGAGACCACAAATTAAAAAATTAATTCTTTTCTTCTTTATGTGAGGATCCAAAAATTAAATACTATATTTTTTCTATCACTGTTTATTAAATATTCTCATACACTAATTTATTCAATTTTTTTTTCTCTATTTTGACCGCATCATCAAGACATAACTCAAAAATTGCCTTAATAAAACTGCAAAACCAGATGGGCAACTTATATAAAACGGAAAAGATATGAAATCAATAATTTATCATCCCTGAATTTGGGTATTTGGAAATTAAGTTTAGATAATTAAAATCTGAGTTACTTTTTATTTTCGAATCTAGCTAATTAAAATTTATCCCCTTTTCACTTTGATAATCATATCATAGTTTTGTTCCTCGTCTTAAGTAATTAAATATATATGAGACATTGCAATGACCATTTGAAATTTTAGCATAATTGAATACACATGATATATAGCGGGCCATTATTGATGAATGTCATCTAGAGATCGGGTATGGGTCGGATCTGGGCAGGGTCTAAGGTGTCCAGATTACGACCCATGTTTTTTCGAATGGATTCATATCGTCAAGATCTCATAGGTTCTAAAAATTAGATTAAATACCCAGATCGCTGGATTTAATGGGTCTGGGTTTTAAATGGGTCTAATGGATTTCTATTAATAGTATTTTTTTTTTTTTTTTTACAAAAAAAATTTAAAAATACAAATTTTATATATTCTATGTTAACATTATAAACATCAAGAAACTTATTATAGTGATAATACTAGTTTTTAATGTATAGTTTTTAAATTTTTAGTAACGTTGCTATTTTGTTAATAATTGCATTGATTTCATTAAATTTCGTAAGTTTTATGGTGTTTACTATCTTAATTTCACTTTACCAAAATTTGATTAAATATGATACTTTGATTATTTTGACTTTTATTGTTATTTTTTTAAATAATACTAATTGCAAGGGTAATTATGTAATATCCTAGGGGGATACCATTGCTCCCTCTTGACTTATATAATAGAGATACAAAAAAAAAACTTATATTTTAAACAAAAAACAATTCATAACCACTATTTTTGCGCGTGTCAATGTGTAAATTTGTAATATATACTTCGTATAAAATATTCGTAATACATAAGATTGTAATTTTTCTCTATTCTGAAATACACTAATTACCTTTTTGGATAGTTATCTTTTTCTCTGTTCTGAAATACACTAATTCCCAATTAAAAATAATTACTCCTTAGCTTATTTTGCATTAATGGGAAATCATTTTAACCCATTTATTACGAAAATCATGTTACGAAGGGACTAGTACCACTAATCTCATCGAGTCCTAGGCCACTACCACACTTTCACTTTTGTGACAACACTTTTATTTTTGCAAAACTAGCTACATCGGAGGAATTATTTTAAAATGGTTGGGATAACAATCTCAATCAAATAATATAATAGTGAGCCCTAATATAAAAGTAATTATTTTAAAAGCTTAAAAGAACAACTGAGCCCCATTGTAAAAGCAAAAAAAATATAAGAGGAAAAAACGACGTCTATGTAAAATTAAACCACGTCTATAAAAATATCAAATACGTCTAAGTAATATGAGAGACGCTATGTAAATTGTAATCTCATCTGTTAAAGAAATACTTCCTCCGTTTCGTAAAAAAACGCATCACTTTGCATTTCACGGTTCTTGAGGCAAAATTTGAGAGTGTAATGTGGTGTGTAGGTGGAGACCAAAAAAGAGAGAAAAAAGGACTAAAGTATGTATATTAATGAATATTTTTATAAAATATGTGTTAAAAAATGAGTATTTTAATTGTGATCCTCA